>ONZH01028777.1:0-32522 GCA_900303285.1 Rhinella marina
TCAATTGTCTGTTCTCAACCATACTGGCCAGGGTGCTATCAAGTGCTGCTGCCCTCTCCTCCGTCAATTGTCTGTTCTCAACCATACTGGCCTGGGTGCTATCAAGTGCTGCCGCCTCCTCCTCCGTCAATTGTCTGTTCTCAACCATACTGGCCTGGGTGCTATCAAGTGCTGCCGCCTCCTCCTCCTCCGTCAATTGTCTGTTCTCAACCATACTGGCCTGGGTGCTATCAAGTGCTGCGCCTCCTCCTCCGTCAATTGTCTGTTCTCAACCATACTGGCCTGGGTGCTATCAAGTGCTGCTGCCTCCTCCTCCGTCAATTGTCTGTTCTCAACCATACTGGCCTGGGTGCTATCAAGTGCTGCCTCCCTCCTCCTCGTCAATTGTCTGTTCTCAACCATACTGGCCTGGGTGCTATCAAGTGCTGCCCTCCTCTCCTCCGTCATTGTCTGTTCTCAACCATTGGCCTGGTGCTATCAAGTGCTGCTGCCTCCTCCTCCGTCAATTGTCTGTTCTCAACCATACTGGCCTGGGTGCTATCAAGTGCTGCTGCCTCTCCTCCTCCGTCAATTGTCTGTTCTCAACCATACTGGCCTGGGTGCTATCAAGTGCTGCTGCCTCCTCCTCCGTCAATTGTCTGTTCTCAACCATACTGGCCTGGGTGCTATCAAGTGCTGCCGCCTACTCCTCCGTCAATTGTCTGTTCTCAACCATACTGGCCTGGGTGCTATCAAGTGCTGCCGCCTCTCCTCCTCCGTCAATTGTCTGTTCTCAACCATACTGGCCTGGGTGCTATCAAGTGCTGCCGCCTCCTCCTCCGTCAATTGTCTGTTCTCAACCATACTGGCCTGGGTGCTATCAAGTGCTGCTGCCTCCTCCTCCTCCGTCAATTGTCTGTTCTCAACCATACTGGCCTGGGTGCTATCAAGTGCTGCTGCCTCCTCTCCTCCGTCAATTGTCTGTTTCTCAACCATACTGGCCTGGGTGCTATCAAGTGCTGCGCTACTCCTTCCGTCAATTGTCTGTTCTCAACCATACTGGCCTGGGTGCTATCAAGTGCTGCCGCCTCTCTCCTCCGTCATTGTCTGTTATCAACCATACTGGCCTGGTGCTATCAAGTGCTGCGCCTCCTCCTCCCCGTCAATTGTCTGTTCTCAACCATACTGGCCTGGGTGCTATCAAGTGCTGCCGCCTCCTCCTCCGTCAATTGTCTGTTCTCAACCATACCTGGCCTGGGTGCAATCAAGTGCTGCTGCCTTACTCCTCCGTCAATTGTCTTGTTCTCAACCATACTGGCCTGGGTGCTATCAAGTGCTGCCCTCCTCCTCCTCCGTCAATTTGTCTGTTCTCAACCATACTGGCCTGGGTGCTATCAAGTGCTGGCGCCTACTCCTCCGTCAATTGTCTGTTTCTCAACCATACTGGCCCTGGGTGCTATCAAGTGCTGCTTACTCCTCCTCCTCCGTCAATTGTCTGTTCTCAAACCATACTGGCCCTGGGTGCTATCAAGTGCTGCTTCCTCCTCCTCCGTCAATTGTCTGTTCTCAACCATACTGGCCTGGGTGCTATCAAGTGCTGCCGCCTACTCCTCCGTCAATTGTCTGTTTCTCAACCATACTGGCCTGGGTGCTATCAAGTGCTGCCCTCCTCCTCCTCCGTCAATTGTCTGTTCTCAACCATACTGGCCTGGGTGCTATCAAGTGCTGCTGCCTCCTCCTCCGTCAATTGTCTGTTCTCAACCATACTGGCCTGGGTGCTATCAAGTGCTGCTGCCTCCTCCTCCTCCGTCAATTGTCTGTTCTCAACCATACTGGCCTGGGTGCTATCAAGTGCTGCTGCCTACCTCCTCCGTCAATTGTCTGTTCTCAACCATACTGGCCTGGGTGCTATCAAGTGCTGCCGCCTCCTCCTCCGTCAATTGTCTGTTCTCAACCATACTGGCCTGGGTGCTAATCAAGTGCTGCTGCCTCCTCCTCCGTCAATTGTCTGTTCTCAAACCATACTGGCCTGGGTGCTATCCAAGTGCTGCCGCCTCCTCCTCCGTCAATTGTCTGTTCTCAACCATACTGGCCTGGTGCTATCAAGTGCTGCTGCCTCCTCCTCTCCGTCAATTGTCTGTTCTCAACCATACTGGCCTGGGTGCTATCAAGTGCTGCCACCTACTCCTTCCGTCAATTGTCTGTTCTCAACCATACTGGCCTGGGTGCTATCAAGTGCTGCCGCCTCCTCCTCCTCCGTCAATTGTCTGTTCTGCAACCATACTGGCCTGGTGCTATCAAGTGCTGCCGCCTACTCCTCCGTCAATTGTCTGTTCTCAAACCATACTGGCCTGGGTGCAATCAAGTGCTGCTGCCTCCTCCTCCTCCGTCAATTGTCTGTTCTCAACCATACTGGCCTGGGTACTATCAAGTGCTGCCGCCTCCTCCTCCGTCAATTGTCTGTTCTCAACCATACTGGCCTGGGCGCTATCAAGTGCTGCCGCCTCCTCCTCCGTCAATTGTCTCTTCTCAAACCATCACTGGCCTGGGTGCTATCAGTGCTCTGCTCCTCCTCCTCCGTCAATTGTCTGTTCTCTAACCATTACTGGCCTGGGTGCTATCAAAGTGCTGCTGCATCCTGCCTACGCGTCAATTGTATGTTCGTCAACGCATACTGGCCTGGGTGCTATCAGTGCTGCCGTCTACTCCTCTGTCATTGTCCTGTTCTCAACCATACTGGCCTGGGTGCTATGCAAGTGCTGCGCCTACTCCTCTGTCAATTGTCTGTTCTCTCAACTCATACTGGCCTGGGTGCATCAAGTTGCTGCTGCATCCTCCTCGTTCAATTGTCTGTTCTAACCCATGACTGGCCCACGGGTGCCTATCAAGTGCTGCTGCCCCTACCTCCGTACAATGTCCTGTTTCTCAACCATACTGGCCCAGCGGTTGCCTATCAAAGTGCTGCTGCAGCCTCCTCCTCCGTTCAATTGGTCCCTGTTCTCAACCATACTGAGCCTGGGTGGCTATCAAGGTGCTGCGCTGCCTCCTCCTCCGTCAATTCGTCTGTTCTCAACCATACTGGCCTGGGTGCTATCAAGTGCTGCCGCCTCCTCCTCCGTCAATTGTCTGTTCTCAACCATACTGGCTGGGTGAAATCAAGTGCTGCTGCCTCCTCCTCCTCCGTCAATTGTCTGTTCTCAACCATACTGGCCTGGGTGCAATCAAGTGCTGCTGCCTCCTTCTCCTCCGTCAATTGTCTGTTCTCAACCATACTGGCCTGGGTTCTATCAAGTGCTGGCCGCCTACCTCCTTCGTCAATTGTCTGTTCTCAACCATACTGGCCTGGGTGCTATCAAGTGCTGCTGCCTCCTACTCCTCCGTCAATTGTCCTTTCTCAACCATACTGGCCTGGGGTGCTATCAAGTGCTGCTTCCGCCTCCTCTCCGTCAATTGTCTGTTTCTCAACCATTACTGGCCTGGGTTGCTATCAAGTGCTGCCGCCTACTCCTCCGTCAATTGTCTGTTCTCAACCATACTGGCCTGGGTGCTATCAAGTGCTGCTGCCTCCTCCCCTCCGTCAATTGTCTGTTCTCAACCATACTGGCCTGGGTGCTATCAAGTGCTGCCGCCCTCCTCCTCTGTCAATTGTCTGTTCTCAACCATACTGGCCTGGGTGCTAATCAAGTGCTGCCGCCTCCTCCTCCGTCAATTGTCTGTTCTCAACCATACTGGCCTGGGTGCTATCAAGTGCTGCGCCTCCTCCTCCTCGTCAATTGTCTGTTCTCAACCAATACTGGCCTGGGTGCTATCAAGTGCTGCCGCCTCCTCCTCCGTCAAATTGTCTGTTCTCAACCATACTGGCCTGGGTGCTATCAAGTGCTGCTGCCTCCTCCTTCCGTCAATTGTCTGTTCTCAACCATACTGGCCTGGGTGCTAATCAAGTGCTGGCCGCCTACTCCTTCGTCAATTGTCTGTTCTCAACCATACTGGCCTGGGTGCTATCAAGTGCTGCCTCCTACTCCTCTCGTCAATTGTCTGTTCTCAACCATACTGGCCTGGGTGCTATCAAGTGCTGTGCCGCCTACTCCTCCGTCAATTGTCTGTTCTCAACCATACTGGCCTGGGTGCTATCAAGTGCTGCGCCTGCCTCCTCCGTCAATTGTCTGTTCTCAACCATACTGGCCTGGGTGCTATCAAGTGCTGCGCCTACTCCTCCGTCAATTGTCTGTTCTCAACCATACTGGCCTGGGTGCTATCAAGTGCTGCTGCCTCCTCCTCCTCCTTCAATTGTCTGTTCTCAACCATACTGGCCTGGGTGCTATCAAGTGCTGCTGCCTCCTCCTCCTCCGTCAATTGTCTGTTCTCACCATACTGGCCTGGGTGCTATCAAGTGCTGCTGCCTCCTACTCCTCCGTCAATTGTCTGTTCAAACCATACTGGCCTGGGTGCTATCAAGTGCTGCTCGCCTCTCCTCCGTCAATTGTCTGTTCTCAACCATACTGGCCTGGGTGCTATCAAGTGCTGCCGCCTCCTCCTCCGTCAATTGTCTGTTCCTCAACCATACTGGCCTGGGTGCTATCAAGTGCTGCTGCCTCCTCCTGCTGCCATCAATATTTCTGTTCTGCAAACCATACTGGCCTGGGTGCTATCAAGTGCTGCTCGCCTACTCCTCCGTCAATTGTCTGTTCTCAACCATACTGGCTGGTGCTATAGTGCTGCAGCAACTCTGTCTGTCTGTCCAACCATACTGCCTGGGTGCCAAGTCTGCCCTCCTCTCCTTCAATTGTCTGTTCTCAACCATACTGGCCTTGGGTGCTATCAAGTGCTGCTGCCTCCTCCTTCTCCGTCAATTGTCTGTTCTCAACCATACTGGCCTGGGTGCTATCAAGTGCTGCCTGCCTTCCTCCTCGCTCGTATCATTGTCTCGTATGTCTCAACCATACTGGCCTGGGTGCTATCAAGTGCTGCCGCCTCCTCCTCCGTCAATTGTCTGTTCTCAAATACTGGCCTGGGTGACTATCAAGTGCTGCCGCCTACTCCTCCATCAATTGTCTGTTCTCAAAACCATACTGGCCTGGGTGCTATCAAGTGCTGCCTCCTCCTCCTCCGTCAATTGTCTGTTCTCAAACCATACTGGCCTGGGTGCTATCAAGTGCTGCCCCCTCCTTCTTCCGTCAATTGTCTGTTCTCAACCATACTGGCCTGGGTGCTATCAAGTGCTGCTGCCTCCTTCCTCTCCGTCAATTGTCTGTTCTCAACCATACTGGCCTGGGTGCTATCAAGTGCTGCCGCCTACCTCCTCCGTCAATTGTCTGTTCTCAACCATACTGGCCTGGGTGCTATCAAGTGCTGCCGCCTCCTCCTCCGTCAATTGTCTGTTCTCAACCATACTGGCCTGGGTGCTATCAAGTGCTGCTGCCTCTCCTCCTCCGTCAATTGTCTGTTTCTCAACCATACTGGCCTGGGTGCTATCAAGTGCTGCTGCCTCCTCCTCCTCCGTCAATTGTCTGTTCTCAACCATACTGGCCTGGGTGCATTCAAGTGCTGCTGCCTCCTACTCCTCCGTCAATTGTCTGTTCTCAACCATACTGGCCTGGGTGCTATCAAGTGCTGCTGCCTCCTTCTCCTCCAGTCAATTGTCTGTTCTCAACCATACTGGCCTGGGTGCAATCAAGTGCTGCCCCTACTCCTCCTTCATTGTCTGTTCTCAACCATACTGGCCTGGGTGCTATCAAGTGCTGCTTCGCCTCCTCCTCACGTCAATTTGTCATTGTTCTCAACCATACAGTGCCTTGGGATGCAATACAAGTGCTGCTGCCTACTCCTCCTTCCGTCAATTGTCATGTTCTCAAACCATAACTGGCCTGGGTGCTAATCAAGTGCTGCCCAGCCTACTCCCTCTGGTCAAATTGGTCTGTTCTTCAACCATACTGGCCTGGGTGCTATCAAGTGCTAGCCGCCTATCCTCCTCCGCTTCAATTGTTCTGTTCTCAACCATACTGGCACTTGATCGCTTATCAAGTACTGCTTGCCTTCCTCACTCTCCATCAATATGTGTTTTCTCAACCATACTGGCGCTGGGTGCTATCAACTGCTGCCCGCCTACTTCCTCCGTCAATTGTCTGTTTCCCAACCATACTGGCCTGGTGCTATCAAGTGCTGCCTCCTCCTCCTCCGTCAGTTGTCTGTTCTCAAACGTACTTGTCTGGGTGCAATCAAGTGCTTGCTGCCTCCTACTCCTCCGTCAATTGTCTGTTCTCAACTATACTGGCCTGGGTGCTATTAAGTGCTGCCTCCTCCTCCTCCGTCAATTGTCTGTTCTCAACCATACTGGCCTGGGGTGATATCACGTGCTGCCGCCTACTCCTCTGTCAATGTCTGTTCTCAACCATACTGGCCTGGGTGCTATCAAGTGCTACTGCCTCCTCCTCCTCCGTCAATTGTCTTTTCTCAACCATACTGGCCTGGGTGCTATCAAGTGCTGCTGCCTACTCCTCCGTCAATTGTCTGTTCTCAACCATACTGGCCTTGGTGCTATCAAGTGCTACTGCCTCCTCCTCCTCCGTCAATTTTCTGTTCTCAACCATAGTGGCCTGGGTGCTATCAAGTGCTGCTGCCTCCTCCTCCGTCAATTGTCTGTTCTCAACCATACTGGCCTGGGTGCAATCAAGTGCCTGCCGCCTACTCCTCCGTCAATTGTCTGTTCTCAACCATACTGGCCTGGGTGCTATCAAGTGCTGCCTCCTCCTCCTCCGTCAATTGTCTGTTCTCAACCATACTGGCCTGGGTGCTATCAAGTGCTGCCGCCTACTCCTCCGTCAATTGTCTGTTCTCAACCATACTGGCCTGGGTGCTATCAAGTGCTGCTGCCTCCTCCTCCTCGTCAATTGTCTGTTCTCAACCATACTTGGCCTGGGTGCTATCAAGTGCTGCTGCCTACTCCTCCGTCAATTGTCTGTTCTCAACCATACTGGCCTGGGTGCTATCAAGTGCTGCCGCCTACTCCTCCGTCAATTGTCTGTTCTCAACCATACTGGCCTGGGTGCAATCAAGTGCTGCTGCCTACTCCTCCGTCAATTGTCTGTTCTCAACCATACTTGCCTGGGTGCTATCAAGTGCTTCCGCCTACTCCTCCGTCAATTGTCTGTTCTCAACCGTACTGGCCTGGGTGGCAATCAAGTACTGCTGCCTCCTCCTCCTCCGTCAGTTGTCTGTTCTCAACCATACTGGCCTGGGTGCTATCAAGTGCTGCCGCCTCCTCCTCTGTCAATTGTCTGTTCTCAACCATACTGGCCTGGGAGCTATCAAGTGCTGCTGCCTCCTCCTCCGTCAATTGTCTGTTCTCAACCATACTGGCCTGGGTGCAATCAAGTGCTGCTCTTCCTACTCCTCCGTCAATTGTCTGTTCTCAACCATACTGGCCTGGGTGCTATCAAGTGCTGCCGCCTACTCCTCCGTCAATTGTCTGTTCTTAACCATACTGGCCTGGGTGCTATCAAGTGCTTCCGTCTACTTCTCCGTCAATAGTCTGTTCTCAACCATACTGGCCTGGGTGCTATCAAGTTCTGCCGCCTACTCCTCCTTCAATTGTCTGTTCTCAACCATACTGGCCTTGGTGCAATCAAGTGCTGCTGCCTCCTCCTCCTCCGTCAATTGTCTGTTCTCAACCATACTGGCCTGGGTGCTATCAAGTGCTGCCTCCTCCTCCTCCTCCGTCAATTGTCTGTTCTCAACCATACTGGCCTGGGTGCTATCAAGTGCTGCCGCCTACTCCTCCGTCAATTGTCTGTTCTCAACCTTACTGGCCTGGGTGCAATCAAGTGCTGCTGCCTCCTCCTCCTCCTCCTCCGTCAATTGTCTGTTCTCAATTATACTGGCCTGGGTGCAATCAATTGCTGCCGCCTCCTCCTCTGTCAATTGTCTGTTCTCAACCGTACTGGCCTGGGTGCTATCAAGTGCTGCTGCCTCCTCCTCCTCCGTCAATTGTCTGTTCTCAACCTTACTGGCCTGGGTGCAATCAAGTGCTGCTGCCTCCTCCTCCTCCGTCAATTGTCTGTTCTCAACCATACTGGCCTGGGTGCAATCAAGTGCTGCCGCCTCCTCCTCCGTCAATTGTCTGTTCTCAACCGTACTGGCCTGGGTGCAGTCAAGTGCTGCTGCCTCCTCCTCCTCCGTCAACTGTCTGTTCTCAACCATATTGGGTCCAATACAGTACTATTACTGCTGCTGGTTCCATTGTCAATTGTCTGTTTTCCACCCTACTGGGTCCAAGGCAATGCTGCCGTTGTTGCCAACTTGCACTTTGTGTACTATGTCCCTTGTAAACACTTACACCTTGGCTAATGTGTACCTGTTCTGGGGTGCACAAGGTCTAATTAAATGGTACGCCTGTCTGTCTTATGACCTGTGATGTCACTGAGACCGCATGGACTTCAACGCAGCCTATTCTTGGGCTGGTTCCACGATCTACCGTGTGTTTTTGGTGGTCTGGCATGACATGGACTTCTCCAGCGGATATCTTCAATGCTGTCAAATGTTGTCGACCTGGCTGTCGACGACTATTTTTGCCCTTTGATTTTTTCATTGTAATAGCAACTGCAACTAAACAAAACTATACCCTATCAGACTCCCACTATTGTAGCTGCAATTATACAGCCGTTATAGCAAGGTTCATTTTAGGTTCGGTTCGTACGAATCCGAACTTCACGAAAGTTCGCCGAACCGAACTTTTCAAAAGTTCGCTCATCCCTAATGTTAACATAACGAATTATATAGAATATATAATATGTATCATACATTAAAATAGGATGGTTTCAGCTACACAGTTCAATATTGTTTCACTGAATATTTTGCTAAGTAATTAGTTATTCATTAGATTTTACAAATGAGTTGGATTGTCTATGGTAAAACATGCCAGAGTAAAGGTGGCCATAGATCAAATTACATTACATTAAAAGGATTTTCCACCCGTGGAGCTGAGAACCCCTGGGATTTAACCATTTTTTATGCTCAGTGGTACAGAGTAGGACCCTATAAATTGTTGTCTTCAAAGTCAGACAGCCCGTTTAATGTTGACTTGTTGATAAATTGCTGATGCTTCTCTTATCTGAATATCTTACTAAATATCAGTCCAGTTGTTTGTAGATTGACAATATTTTCTTAGATATGTCACCAGATAAGTATATGTTATAGATTGGTGTTTCCCAACCAGAGTTCCCATAGTTTCCTTGAAAATTGGTCAGGCCCAGAAGACCGCAGCAGAAAAATTTGTCACCTCACTACATATATAAACAGACTTATATAGGGGTTGTCCAGGATAAGAAAAACATTTATTCTTCAAAAACAGCACCACATCTGTCCACAGGTTTTGTGTGATCTTGCACAGGGGCAGACTGGGAACTTGGCCCTGGAAAAATACTAAAAGTGTCCCCGTTTTGTAGTTGGGTCCAAACTGATGGAAGGCAGGGCCAGCAATACCATGTTGTGGTACATTATACCATCCCAACAGAGCCATATACCACATCCATCACAAAATGCTGTCGCCAGCAGCACAAAATACATCCCCAAAACCTTCCACTGGCCGACCACCTGGGCATCAGCCCACTGGGAAATTTCCCTGTAAGGTCTGTGGCCAATCTGCCACTAATCTTGCAAATCAGCTGCATTCACTTCAAAGGAGCTCAGTTGCTATACGACACATAACTTATAGATGGATGTGTTGTAGTAGGAAAGCCGCCATTTTTTTTTATTATCCTAGGCAACCCCTTTTTTTTAAAATAATCAAGAAAATGAGGCCAATTTTTCATGAGATTCCTTTATGGTACTAAGGTTTGGAATTACTGTAGATAATATACAGTTAAAACCAGAAGTTTACATACACTCTATAAAAAGACACATATACATGTTTTTCTCAATATCTGACATGAAATCAGAATAAACTTTTTTTGGTAAATTAGGATTACCATAATTATTATTATTTGCCAAATGCCAGGATAATGGGAGAGAGACAATGTTTTAAGGCATTTTTATTACTTTCTGCAATGTCAATAGTTTACATACACTAAGATAACTACGCCTTTAAACAATTCTGGACTGCCCAAATGATGATGTCATATGTTTGGAAGCTTCTGTTAGGTTTGTTGGCAACATCTGAGTTAATTAGAGACACACCTGTTGATGTATGTAAATGCACACCTGAAACACACTGCTTCTTTGCATAGCATCATTGGAAAGTCTAATTAAATCAGCAAAGATATCAGGAAGAGAATTGTGGACTTGCATATCTGGCTCAACCTTGGGTACAATTTGCCTCGTTCATCTGTACAAACAATTATACACAAATATAAACAAGATGGGAATGTCCAGCCATCATACCACTCAGGAAAGAGATGGGTTCTGTGTCCCAGAGATGAACATTCTTTAGTCCGACATGTGCATATCAACCCAAGAACAAAAGCAAAAGACCTTGTGAAGATGATGGCGGAAGCTGGTAAGATTGTGTCAATATTCACAGTGAAACGAGTCCTGTATCAACATGGGCCGAAAGGCCACTCTGTCAGGAAGAAGCCATTACTCTAAAAGAAACATAAAAAAACAGATTAATGTTTGTAAATTCACACAGAACAAAGCCCTACATTTTTGTAGACATGTCCTGTGGTCTGACAAAACTAAAATTGAACTTTTTGGCTATAAAGACCATCGTTACTTTTGGAGGAAAAAGGGAGAAGCTTGGAAGCCTAAGAACACTATCTCAATTGTGAAACACGGGGGGCAGCATCATGTTGTGGGGTTGTTTTGCTGCAGGAGGGACTGGTGCACTTCATAAAATAGATGGAGTCATGAGGAAAGAAGATTATGTGGAAATACTGAAGCAACATCTCAAGACATCAGCCAGGAAGTTAAAGCATGGGCAGAAATGGGTCTTCCAAATGGTCAATGACCCAAAGCATACTGCCAAAGTAGCTTAAGGGTAACAAAGTCAATGTTTTGGAGTGGCCATCACAAAGCCCTGATCTCAATCCTATTGAAAAAGATTTATGGGCAAAGCTGAAAAGGCAGGGGCGAGCAAGGCGACCAGCAAACATGGCTCAGTTACACCAGTTTTGTCAGGAGGAATGGGCCAAAATTCCGACCAACTATTGCTTTTGGAAGGATATCCAAAATGTTTGACCCAAGTCATACAGTTTAAGGGCAATGGTACCAAATATTAATGAAATGTATGTAAACTTTTGCCTTCAGAAAGTAATAAAATGCCTTAAAACATTATCTCTCTCATTATTCTGGCATTTGGCAAATAATAATAATTATGGCAATCCTATTTGACCAAAAACAAGAAAGGTTTATTCTGATTTCATGTCAGATATTGCATGCATATGTGTCTTTTTATATAGTGTATGCAAACTTCTGGTTCTGGTTTCAACTGTAATATTCTTACTGGCAACAAGACACCTCACCAACCACCATAGTTACAGTATTTAAATAACCATAGCTATATTGTGGGTGTGTGCATTGCAGAGCGTTCTCTGAATATCATATGGATTTGACTCATGGTTATTCTTCAGGCACCTACCTAATGTGCAGCCCAAGTGAGACAATATATTTTCTAACTTCAGTGTAAATTATGCATTTTAAACAGTGACTAATACAAACCTAAAAGGTTTAGAAATTGGTAAGAAAATGATAAGAAGATTTTGAAAAATAAATTAAGTGGCGGCTCTAGCTAGAGGCAAAAAATGAAATGACATAAACGCTGCTGGGTCGGTGCTGTTTTCAATCACATTGTGGTTTTATTTCATGCACATCGGACAGGGATACATCAGAGCTGCCATAGATCATCATATTCTGAAATGAGGTTATGAAATCTCCACAAGGTACAGTATATCATCGTTCTTGTAACATCCTCTCTCATAGTTTGAAATATGTCACGGGGCTTCTTCTTTAGTTAAAGAAATTATTTCAGTGACCCTGTGAGAGCACTTTGATTTACCCAGCCATACTAAGAAGGAAGCGTGAACAGTTAAGCATGCTGATTATTTTAGATGCTCCCTTAACTTACTATATTGAAAGCTGCAAGTATCACTTTATATGTAGAAAAGTCAGAGCATTGATCTTGAGGTGCTTATACAGAAAAGTGTTAATACTGAGACTTATACCTGATACAAGTCATCAATTTAAAGGGGCTTTCCAATACTGAGATATTGATGACCTGTTTGCAGGACACCTGACACCCCCACCAATCAGCTGTTTTGATCGGGTACTTGCACGGGAAACTATGCAATGAATGGAAATGCTTTCATTTGAAGCCTGGCATGGCACTACACAGTAGATGGGACCTTGTACTTCCAGCTCATCCGCTGTATAGCTGCAGGTGTCATGGGACACCTAAACAGCTGATTGTCGAGGGTGCCGATCTGATATTTATTACCTATCCTCAGGAGTCATGTGCATAATAATTGATATTTTTGCTCTACAGTACTACTATATATCCATAATTCAAGACAGAGATGTGTCCACCCTACTTACCTGCAAATTTAGTTAGACTTCAATTTCTTACCAAACAAATTGAATGCTTGATTGCGCCATAGTAGTAAAACCCATTATAGGCTGCTGGTCACATCACAACCCCCAAGTTGCCAAACATAGACACAATTAACTTAAATATCTCCTCACAGAAAATCCTTAAATGATGCTTCTGCAAAGCTGGTCATTTCATGCTACTCATCTCGGGATACTGTATGTCGATCCAAGAGGAAAAGACAGTAAGGGCACATCTTTATGCAATGCTCTAACACATCACAATGTTGCCTTTTAACCCTTTATGGACGAGTGCCATACATGTATGGTTCAGCGAACAAAGTGTTCACGCATTCCGCTGTACATGTACGGCGCTCTGCTCGAGCAGGCACAGTAGGGAACTGTCAGTGTGAAACAGTTTCAATCAGTACAATACAGCATGTATTGTACTGCATTGAGACAGAGATTAGACCCTCAACATTTGAAGTCTCCTAGTGGGACTAAAACAAAAAGTACAAAAATGAAGAGTAAAAAACGTTTTTCACTGCATCCAGGAAGAACAGCTCTACAAAATTATCACATGATCTACCCAGTCACATGAACGCTGTGTTTAAAAAAAATAACTAAAAACTATTGCAGAACAGCCATTTTTTGGTCACCTTGGCCCCAAAAATCATAATATCAAGCGATTTTTAGAAAATGGCAACACTAAAACATTATTTTTCTGTTTCAAAAATGCTTTTATTGCACATAACTGACAAAAATAAAAAATAGATATATAAGGTATCTGTGAGTCTATAACGACCTGTTCTATAAAAATAACCCTGTTTGGTGAATGCCATAAAAAAATAAAAACAACGCCCTTTTTTGGTCACCTTGACTTGCAAAAAACATAATATCAAGAAATCAAAAAATATTATTGACAACATCAAGCAAAAATGAGCCTGACATGAGACCATTTCCAGAAAAATGAAAAAGAATATGGCGATTAGAAAAAAAAATGTATTTGTTTTTTAATAATACTTTGGGAGTCATTTAATAAGCTGAAATTCTCCCTGCTCATGCCAGGTCTAAAATTGTGGGCGTGGGCAGGGATGGAAGTGGGCCATTCACCATTTTCTATGCATGTTTTAGATGGAGAAAATGGTCTAAATGTAAGACAGCTAGAAAGCTATCATACATTTAAAATTGAATGTGCCGATGTTATGGAGAGGCCTACGCCTCTTCATAATTTTGGCGGATCCACCATCAGTCCAAGACTTTATTAAGACCGGCGTCTAAAACACTGGTCTTCATGAATGTGTCCCTTTAATTGTAAAATGGCAAAACTTCTAAAAATCTAAAATTGGTATCCCTGTAATCGTACTAACCAGCAGAATAAAGATGTCATAAACATGTCAATTTTCCTGCATGCAGGAATAAAAAAAAAGTAGTGTGGTGTGAGTCTCAGATGGCACCAACTGGATACAATATACTGGGCACTGTAATGGCATTTCTGTGTACAAATTGCAGTTTTCACTTTGCATCATCTGCTGAGCATTAATGTTTACAACGCCTATGGGGTCAAAATACTCACTACACCCCTTGGCAAATTCTGTGAACCGTATGGTTTCCAAAATGGAGTCAAGTCTGGAGTTTCTATTTATATTTCACCTCAGAGCCTCTGCAGTTGTCAGCTGGTGCTATATAAATCACAAAACTAGGCCTCAAAAGCACATGGTGCTCTTTCTCTTCTGAACCCTGCAGTGTGCCCAAACAGTAGTTTATGACCACATAGGGGGTATTGAAACAATTATGTAACACAAATTGGGGTGCTTTTTCTCCTATTACTACTTGTCTCAATTAAACATTTGAGGATAAACACACTGTTTTGGTATCTCAGGGGCTCTTCAAATGTGATATGGCACTCGAGAACCATTCCAGAGAAATCTACCCTCCAAAAGCCAAATGTGTTCCGTTACTTCTGAGCTCTATTGTGTGTCCTGACATCAGTTTATGACCACATATGGGGTGTTGCCAAATTCAGGAGAAAATGTCTAACCAGTTATGGGGTTCTTTTCCTCCTGTTATCCCTTTTGAAAATAGAAAATGCTGGCTTAAAGCAACATTTTATTGAAAAAATGCAATTTTTCATTTTCACAGCCAAGAGTTTCTAAATTCTATGAAATGCCAGTGGGTCAATACACTCACCACACCACTCAATTAATTCCTTGAGGACAGTAGTTTCCAAAATGGCTTCACTTTTTGGGGTTTCCACTGTAGCGGTCCCTAGGGTCCCTTCAAATGCGACGTGGTGCCATTCCAGAAAAATCTGCCCTCCAAAAACCATGTAGGTGTAGGGTATTGTTATTTTCAGGAAAAAATAGTTAATTAACAAATTATAAGGTGTTTTTTCTATTTTTACCCCTTGTAAAACTTTGATGCAATATTTTATTGGAAATAAAATGTAATTTTATTTTTACAGTGTCTCTAAATTCTGTACAACGCCTGTGGGGTCAAAGTGCAAGTGAAGGATATAGTGTTTTTTTGTTGATTCTACCCTACATGGGGGTTTCTTCATGATGCCCAAAAACTATTCCAGGAAAATTTACCCTTGTGCCCATACAGCAGTTTACTAGCACATATGGAGTGTTTCTGTAAACTGAAGAATAAGGGTGATATACAGTACGGTTTGTTTTTCTTTATTTGATATTTTACAGGAAAAATGGATTAAAATGGAAAATCTGAACAAAAAAAATATTTTTTTAAAATGTCACCTCAGTTTTGCTTTAATTCCTGAGGAACACCTAAACAGTTAACAACCGTTCAAAAATCAGTTTTGAATAATTTGAGGTGTAGTTCGAAAGTCGGCATAATTTATGGGTGGTTTCTATTATGTAAGCTCCTTAAAATAACGTCAAAACTGAATTGGTACTGAAAAAAGTAAGTTTTGGAAATGCTCTCGAAAAGTAGAAAAATTGCCTGTAAAATTCTAAGCCGTTGTACATTTACAAATTGTCTGAAAAGCTGAAAAATTCAAATGTAGAAAATTGTGAATTTTTCCACATTTTCCATAAATTTGGATTTTTTTTTATAAATGAAGGTAGAACATATTGGCCCAAATTTACCACTAACATGTGTCTTGAGAAAACAGTCTCGGAATCTGTTGGATAAGTAAAAGCATTCCAAAGTTATTACCACACATGTTTGAAATTGCACTCAGTTCTTCAAGGAGTTATCCCATGATTTTTGCAAAAAATGAACATGACATCATATAGTACATGAGAATCTCTTTCTAACCAGCCCTGTACCTCACATGTATCCAGAGATCTCTCCATTCATTGTTCTGCTAGATTTATATCAAGCTGACATCTAACGGGGAGTGTCTTTTCTTCTGCAGATAAGTCACCTTGACTTGCAAAAAACATCTCATATCTCAGCTCTCCCCATCACAGCTCAGGAGGCAGTTGAAGAGTGAAACTGAGCATGTGCGGCCTTCTTAATGAACCAAAGAAATAAGAAAAAGAACAAAGACTAGGTGGCGCTAAACAAATACATTTTATTGAATAACTCAGTGGGTATACAAAATGTTTAATTACATGCAATTATAAAAGTTTTCAGAACTAAATGCTGGTTTGAAAACTGTAGGATACTTTTTTATAGGACAACCCCTTTAAGCTAAAAACTGTGTTGTGAAGGGGTTAAGGGATTATTAGATGGAGCATTTACATTTTCTTATAAGGTGGACCATACATGTTCAGGTTTTTGATCAGGGTTTGTTAAGGCTTTCTGAAACTGTTTTGAAGGTAAAACCAGATGTGACAGTATGCATAGATCGAAAGATTCATTTCCGGTGGATCAGACAATTCTGCCTGATTGAAAGATTATGAATAGTCGCCACCACGTGCCTTTGTCTATTCAGAAACCAGTCGTTAACAGTGGAAGTGATCTAGGGGGAAAAAAGCTACCATCATAATAATGATCAAACTGTGAAAAATACATAGCAATTACTATTTCATTTAATTCAACGTCTTTTATACACAAAAGACTCGCTAAACTTTCTGCTCTTTAATGAAAAAATGTCTTCTCCTCTACTAGACTCCTTACTCTTGAAGAGGATCTCTTATAATTTTCACAGTTCAACCTCTTGTTGGGGAGACAAGGGGATATTATTGTGATTACAAATCTGAGTTATCACACCTGCCAGCAAGATGCATAGAACATCTGAAAATGATTCCACGAAACCTATTAAAAGAATGTTAATTATCTAGAGGAACAACAGGGTAGTTTGCGAAGCTTCTGCATGCTACACTGCATGCTTGTTATTGTTTTTGTTCAATGGAAGCCACTTGCTAAGGACTACAATGTAGATACTATTTGTGAGAGTTTGAATGAATTCAGTCTTACAGGTTGAAATTAATAATGGTAACAGAACAAAACTGAGAAGGATTTAAGAATTTGAGTACTGATAGAGAAAGCTCTGGCTCTAATACTTAAAGGGGTTGTCTATTTACATCACGTTTACCCCTATTCATCTGATAGGGCAGAAGTGTTTGATTGGTAGAGGTCCGACCTTTGGGGCCCTTGCCAATCTCTAGCACAGGGACCTGTATACCCTAATTTTTATGGAGCGATAAGCACGCGGGATCCAATTCTAGTGATTGTCAGAACTTATTTATTTTATTTGTGTACCTAATAGCACTGTAAGAACAAAAAAGTATTAAGCCTGTGTTCACAAGTTAGGTTTCTAGGGAGATGGACCTTGGGTTCGCCCACTAGAGGAGTCTGTTGTTAGTAGATGAATAGGACAGCTGCTCTACAGACAAAAAGCTCAAGTCCTAGAGAATCACCATCTCCGAGATTTCTACAGCTAAAGAACAATTGCTACATTGAAAAACTCCAGAGAGAGAAGGAAATTGGAAGGTCCAGAAACTATAAGGCTGCCCACGTGAGTCAGTCAGCAAGGTTTTGTGCATGTTTATGCAGAGAAACCTTACTACTTTGGAGGGGGCATTACTAATGCCCCCCTCCACGCTTGATGATGGTTTGGACAGCCAAAATCTGCACCCCTTACTCTGGGAATTTGCAGAAGCATTTAACAAAAGCCTCATTACATGCCTAAGGTTCTGTATAGAGACTTTTGAAAGAGACAGAGGAAAAGAGTACTACAACCCATATTACTGCTACTGTTCATATATTGCTATTGGTGAAGGATTGCATTGTTATATGCCTTGAAACTGTGCCTTACTATTGTCCGATGTACTACCACTCCTAGCCTGCAACAAGAGACTGATTAATTGCTACCAACTGGTCTGGTTACAGTTTCTACCATACATAGGCGGCTGCACAGATACTCCTTCCTTGCAACAAAATCTAACAACAATGGAACTTCAACTAGCACCAGGCAGGAACCCCAATACCAAGGTTCGCCCACAGGGGAAGAAAGGGTGCGCCCTCCAGTCACTTCACGGCCCTACGGTGAGTCAGATGGGAGATTGCCACTGTGTATTGTCGAGTGTTACTACCACCATCTAGGCCATTATCACCACTCTTATCCTCTTCCTGCACCTCCCTGGCAGGCCACAGCATCCCAGTGTTGGACCTACACTGATCAAACACTTATCTGGATGCATTGGGACAGCCCCTTTAATTGGATCTGTCATCCTAAAGAACCCATTAATGAAAATGTATAATATGTTTGCTATAATGCGTTTCAGTGGGTGTAACATGATCCCTGACCTGACTGGCTGAGAGGCACCCTGTGGTCACAACATAATTATCATGCCATTTCAAGGAGACTTTGGATAGACATATTTCTTTGAAAAAGTTGGAACACAGACTCAAGCAAAGCTGACTTCAAATATTACCCTCATGATAAATCCCCATCCCTCCTAATCTTTGCCAAGGCATAATATAGGATTTTATTCATTAGCACTGACAATATACACATACTAGAGAGCATGTATGTTCAAATATGGAAAACTTCTTGGAGAAGTTTCTGCATACATATGAATGGGTTTACACAGTGGCGTAACTATAGGTGTCACAGCAGTTGCAACACGGCCCCTAATCCAAGGGGGCCTGCAGGGTACCCATTGCCAGGGCACATCACAACCAGGATTGGTGAGGGTGGTGGTAGGGCTGTGGGAAATGGCAGTGACGGCCTCTTTGTGCATAAATGGATGAGGTGAGTATGTATTTTTTTATTTTTTACTGCTATTTCAGGGAGAATTGATTTGTTACCATGAAGCACAAGGAAATTCGGCTTCACAACTGATCAAATTATTCCTGAAATATTGACTTCAATTTGCTCAACACTAATGCAAATGCAAAACATACTTTTTTTAAAGGTTTTTATTTTTTTAAATCAGTAAAACATATTAGAAACTATGAACAGTTGGTAGTGTCAGAAAATGTATTACCGTTGTGCAATACAAGCTATGTAACATTAAAGGGTGCCATAAAAAAATGGTCTACAAAAACATGACCTCATATGACTATGAGAACAGAAAATTAAAAAAAGTTATGGCTCTTGGAAGGCGGGGGAGGAAAAACATAAAAATGCAAAAATGAAAATTGTCCTAAAGGAGTCAAAGGGGCACTTCCATTATTTTTGTTACATATTAACAATCTATATTTAAATATTCCATGTTTTTTTGCATAGTCATTTCATATTACCACTTCCTGTCATGATTTTTTAACTTCCTCTTTGTTTTGACTTAGCATGGCAGACAATCACACTTGAAGGTAATATGTCACACATTAATTTTCCCTAATCTGTTTTTATTTTCCCTAATCTATTTTTATTGTAGACTTTTTCTTTTATTTCTTGAACATGATTATATAGGCTGCCATCTTGCCTGAGACACCTTGGACCATAGACACAATAGACAGGAGGGGCTTAGTACTGCCAAAATGAAAAATAAAACCAGTTAAAAATTCTATAAAAGTAGTTTTGTACGATGAGTTTAAAAAAATACCTTTTTCTGGTGGAAGATTCATTTTACGTAAAGCCAATTGACCTTCCTCACTTATCTTTCCTGTATCTTTACCTTTTAAGAGCACAGAGCTCATCTATATTGAATCTTCAATGCTATGAATTCCTAAAGGAAGGCTGTTTCTATAAACACTAGTACAGCATGTTCAATTTCCTTATATTTTTCTCTATTTAATATGCACTCATTAAACATGAACTCTACTTCATTCAGCTCTGTGGAAATTTGTGGATTTTTTTCTACCCTTTTAGTATCTAAAATGAAAAATCCTTCATTTATCTTTTTTAATTCCAATAGCTAAAATGTCTCGTGGGTTTTTAATAATTTCCTGGCATATTAAATTCTCCAGTGATCTTGGCAAACTCCCTGCAAGTTTTCACATGACGTTTAGAGCAAAAGAGACATTTATATTGCAAAAAAAAAAAAAAAAAACATATTGGTAATTTCCTGATGTCCTACTAGGTTACTATGGCAACGTCGAGCAAATGTATATTAAAGCTTTAAGATCAAATTGTACTACTTGTAACACTGTGTTGTTATGAATATATAAATACATGTATGGAAAAAATACCCAAACTAGACTTTAAAATAAAAAATAAAAGTTACATTAAAGAAGAGTTCCAAGCCCTGTATCTAAAACAACCTATGTTTTTCCATACGCTCTGTCAGGCATGTCATCACATGTAAGATGGTGTACATTGAGTGGTTCTCCTTTACATAAGACTCAATTGAACGTAGCGCAGACCATTTAATATTACTAAAAACACCAATTATTTTAGTGCAGATCATTTATGGTTGCAGTCACAGCCTAAATAGTCTTAAAGGTGTTGTCCAACCCCATACATGATGACCTATCAGCAGGACAGGTGATTACTATCGAGTCAGCAGGGGTCTGACACCCCACACCCCTGCTAATCAGCTGTTCTTAAGTAGCTCCAGTGCTGAAACTACACAACTCTATCCATTGTGCAGTGGACCAACCTGGAATGGGAGAAGAGCTGCAGTAACTAATTGTACACTGAACAACGGATCAAGATGATTCTGATTTTTGGAAGTAAACTATTGCACAACATCTGTAAGTCAGTGGTGCAGAGTGTAGGGCATCAGAGGAAACATTTCACCCCTTATTGACCACCCATGTGCCTTTCTATGTGGTTACTAAGGGGCCTTAGACTGGGCCACCACCTTTTCAAGGCAGTCTAGTCTAAAAGCTGCATCGGTCCCCCATGCAAGAGAGAACAGGGGCTCAGCTCTCACATGAGTGCCAATCCAGGTTGTTTAACCCCTTAAATGCTACAGGCAATAGCACCTGCCGCATGTATGCAGTGAAAGAGGGAGTGGACTCCGTCTGTCTCCCAAAGGCACCCCGCAAGTGAGGTTACAGGGGGCCAATGTGTGTATAGGCTGGCTGGGACCTGGTCTAGGCTCCAAGCCTGCCTTGAGTGTTCCTCAGCAGGCTGTGCCTCCCTGACGCAGCCTGCTGGTCAATGTCCGTATAGCACTGATATTACAATGCAATGCAATATAGGGATAGTGTATTGTATTTTAGAAGCAATCACAATATTAGCTGTTATAGACCCCTTATGGGACTATTAAGTGATTAAAAAAAGTAAAACAAACACATTTATTAAATAAAAAATTCCAATACAAATACGCTTTTTTCCATTCAAAATACGCTTTTCAATGAAAAAAGTTGCACTTTTGGTATTGCCCACCCTTAATGACCTGCAATACACCTGCAATATCATGTAAATTATCCCATATAGTGAACACCGTAAAAAGAACAAAAAATATAACAAAAAATGCCAGAATTGCTAATTTATTCTTAGTTGACACCGAAAAAAAAACTTAATAACAAGCGATCAAAAAGTGTTATTTATAGAGATAAGCGAATCATTCAAAATTTTATTCGCCGAACATTTGCCGAACTTTTCCTAAGATTCGTATATTCGACGAATAGATTTGTTGAATTTGCGTACAAAATATACGTAATTATATGGCTTTTAGTGAACATTCGCGCACTAATAATGAATGTTCAGGTAAAAAAGGTATGCATCCTCTTTGAACACGTACGCATGAGTGTACAAATTGCGTACAAAAATGACGGGCTTTGCTGGAGAGGAATGGTGGAGCAGGAGGAACGCTCTGAGTCTGACCCCTGGCTACATATGGATACTGTATCAGCAGATGACAGCAGATCATCCGGCTGAGACTTAGATGAGCGTGCCATCCACTCCACTACCTCATCCACTTTCTCCTCCACTACAATTTTACTACTAGTAGATTCTCCGGCTACAGGTCCTTTGGTACTTCTGCCCTGTGCCACCTTCTCTGTTTTTTTTAGAGCTCGAGGTCTGGCTGGAACTGGACCCCTTTTGCTTATCCATTCCAGACATTTTTCAATTCACTCTGTGGACCTGCAGCTGGTCTTTGTCCCTGTATCTCCCTGTCTCTCCCTATCTCTCCCTGTCTCTCTCTCCCTGCCTGATTAATTACTAGCCCTGAACTGGCCCTGCACTTGCCCTGCAGTATCCCTGATATGTGTAATATGGATTCCCAGAGCAACTACACCCCAATTTTCACAAAACAGGTCTCAGAGTCTCAGGACTTCACAAACAGTGCTTCTGCTCGTCTCAGCAGTCGCAGCAGAAGTGATGCGTCACTGGCTTACCGAGCCTGAGCCCACTAGGTCAGGTGACCACTTTCTTCCCGGGCTTTTGCGCACATTAAACGAACTAACAGTAAAAGTTTGCTAATGAATTGAATTCGTACGCAACAGCGTATAGAGTAACTTATACGTAGCAATAGCGTATAATTTATAGGACAACTACGTAGCGAATGCATACAAAGCCGAATCGAATCACCTAATATTCGGATTCGCTTCGCATCTAAAAATTTCCAAGATTCGATACGAATCAAAGAATCGACAAATCGCTTCACTCATCTCTAGTTATTTACCCCTAAATTATACCAAAGAAAACTACAAGTCATCCCACAAAAATCAAGCCTCCAGACATCTACATAGAAAGAAAAATAAAAAATGTAAGGGTCTTGGTATGTGGCGATGCAAAAAGATTTTTTACTTTTTTTTTTTTAAAAAGTGAGTTTTATTGCGGTCATACATTTATTACATGTCTTGTGAATAGGTCTTAAATGTTGGTCATGGGCCATTCCCTTTAAAGGTAAGTCATTTTTGCATTGAGAGCCTCCATTAGGAGTTTTATTAGCCTTTCCAGCATTTTTTATAACAAAACGGGGAAGGCCACAGTGACATTCTAGACCTTATCATAAAGTTATTATGGCTAGACCTTATTATAAGGTTTATTTGGATTTATCAGAAAACAGATCCATCAAAGCATTATGAAAGCCATGCCCATGACGCTAGTGTTATCTGGTAAAGAGAACTTGTCGCATTAAACTGGATGTTTGGTCTGCAATTGCCACGTTATAGAGCAGATAGATATATTTTCTTGTGGGAAAAGTTTTGGTATAACTTGTATTTTATTCATTTAAATCTCTGCTCTTTCTATGCTTAAGAGTCTAGTTGGTGGTTCCAGTAAGTGATTGACAGCTATGTCTCTATACATGTTCATACAGGGAATGCTGTCAGCCATTAATAGGAACACCCACGTGACTATCTAGGCATATAAAGAGCAGGCATTTAAATGAATAAATTACTATAAAAACTACATCTCAATCTGCTCAGCCAGTGGTGTACATAAAGAAGTAAGGGCCCCTTAGCAAGGATCAAACCAGGCCCCCCAAACAGCACAGAAGGGTTTCCGCGTAAACCCTTTTCAATGATCCTTGGGACATTTTTCCACTGCCTTATTTGCTAATAGTTGTTCTTTAGAGGGTAGACTCCAGACTAGAGATGAGCGAGCACTAAAATGCTCGGGTGCTCGTTATTCGAGACAAACTTTTCCCGATGCATGGGTGCTCGTTTCGAGTAACGAACCCCATTGAAGTCAATGGGAGACTCGAGCATTTTTGCAGGGGACCAAGGCTCTGCCTAGGGAAGGCTGTGTGAAAACCTGGAAACCTCAAAAAATGATGGAACAGGAAACAGCAGGGGCAGCATGCATGGATGCCTCTGAGGCTGCCTAATCCCACCATTACCCCAAATTTTCAGGCAACATCCTGGTGGTTACCCTCATGGCAATTGTGCTCACCCAGACCAAGGAAGGCGAGGCACATACCCGTCACATGTTAGGGAAGCACCCAACTAGGTGCAAAGAAAAATTGTTTAGAGAGAGGGCCTGTAGGTGGACCTCTGGAAAAATTGTTTACAGAGAGGGCCTGTAGATGGACCTCCGGAAAAATTGTGGTAAAAGAGTGCCAGTTGGACCTCTAAAAAATGGCGTTTTTTGGGTCAGCGTTAGGCAAAGACGACAAGGAGGAGGAGGAGTAGGAGGAGTAGAGAAGAGGAATCGGATACATAAGTAAGGTTAATCTTTAGCTGCTTTCCCCTGGAGGAGATTTGAATTCCGGTGAAATCCAGGCTTTGTTCATTTTAATAAGTGTCAGCCTGTCAGCGCTGTCAGTTGACAGGCATGTACGCTTATCGGTGATGACGCCACCAGCTGCACTGGTGCAATACCCGCTCTGACAGCACGCTAGCGGCAGGGCAGACCAGCACCTCCAAGGCGTACAGCGCCAGTTCAGGCCACGTGTCCAGCTTTGAAACCCAGTAGTTGTATGGAGCAGAGTGATTGCTACGGACGTTGGTATGGTCAGCTAGGTACTCCCACACCATCTTTCTGTACAGCTCCCCCCTACTCTGCCTAGACTGGGGACAGGTGACAGTGTCTTGCTGGGGTGACATAAAACTGGCAAAGGCCTTGGAGAGCGTTCCCCTGCCAGTGCTGGACAAGCTGCCTGCTCGCCTCCTCTCCCCCGCTACTTGGCCACTGAACCATGCCCTCTGCCGCTAGAGATGGGAAGGATTGTTTCAGCTTGTGCACCAGGGCCTGTTGATATTGATTCACTCTCATACTCCTTTCCTCTACAGGGATGAGAGTGGAAAGGTTCTGCTTGTACCGTGGGTCCAGGATAGTGAACACCCAGTAATCGGTGTTTGAAAAAATGCTTCTAACGCGAGGGTCACGGGATAGGCAGCCTAACATGAAGTCTGCCATGTGCGCCAGAGTCCCAACACGCAAGAATTCCCTCTCCTCACTGGCCTGAATCTCCATTTCCTCCTCCTCCTCCTCCAAGTCCTCCTCTTCAGCCCATACACGCTCAAGAGTTAAGAAGGACTGAGCACTGGTACCCTCTTCTGTCTCGCCGACATTCTCCTCCTCTTCCTCCTCATCCTCATCCCCCTCCCCCAATACGCGCTGAGAAACAGACCGGAGGGTGCTCTGGCTATCAAGCGACGTATCTTCCTCCACAGTCTCTTGTGACAAGCGCAAAGCATCCAACTTCATGCTGAGCAGTGAGTTTTTCAACAGGCAAAGCAGCGGGATGGTGAGGCTGATAATGGCAGCATCGCCGCTGACCATCTGTGTTGACTCCTCAAAGTTGTTCAACACCTGGCAGATATCAGACATCCACGTCCACTCCTCATTGTAGACTTGAGGAATCTGACCTGACTACCAGTTCTGGTGGAAGTTGACATCTGGCAGTCTACAATCGCTCTGCGCTGCTGGTAAACTCTGGATAACATGTTTAATGTCGAATTCCATCTTGTGGGCACGTCGAACAACAGTCGGTGAGTGGGCAGTTGTAGGCGGCGCGGCGCTGCCCTGAGAGTGGCAGCATCTGTTGACTTGCGGAAATGCGCACAGATGCGGCGCACCTTGGTGAGCAAATCAGACAGATTGGGGTATGTCTTGAGGAACCGCTGAACTATTAGATTGAACACGTGGGCCAGGCATGGCACATGTGTCAGTCTGCCGAGTTGAAGAGCCGCCACCAGGTTACGCCCGTTGTCACACACAACCATGCCTGGCTTGAGGTTCAGCGGTGCCAGCCACAGATCGGTCTGCGCCGTGATGCCCTGTAACAGCTCTTGGGTGGTGTGCCTTTTGTCACCTAAGCTCAGCAGTTTGAGCACCGCCTGCTGGCGCTTACCCACGGCACTGCTGCTGCGCCTAGTGCTACCGACTGAAGGCGCCGTGCCCACGGATGGTAATTCGGAGGAGGAGGTGGAGGAGGAGGAGGGGTCGGAGGAGGAGGCATAGTACGCCTGAGAGACCGTGTCCGAGGTAGGCCCCGCAATCCTCGGTGTGGGCAGTACATGAGCGGCCCCAGGGTCAGACTCAGTCCCAGCCTCCACCAAGTTAACCCAATGTACCATCAGTTGAGGTGGACTTAAACCTATCCTTTCTGGAATTCAGTCAGTCATTCCGAATTGTTTTGAACACGGGTGCGCACAATAATTAAGGACAAAACACAGACTTATGATTCCAGTATTAAGTCCTTTGGCCATGCTTTTGTGGCAAAATCATTACAGCCTCTGGGCTTTCTCTTTATTAACACACGTACTTATTCGATACAAAAAGGAAAGGGGGCGTAAGCATGCAAATAGCAAACAATATCATTCTTGATTGGATAGAAGTTGCATTCCATTCTACGTCACTAGCCTGAAAAAGTCATATTGATAAGAGTACGGGGGCCATCTTGGACTAGTTAAATATATATACATATATTATACGCAAGCTTTATAAAGACTACAGAGTATAAAAGTATAAAAGTATATAAAGGCACATTTGTTCTTGTCTCATCACATTATCCAGGATATTGAATTCACATTATCCTGAAGACGTGGGAAACTCAGGATTTGCAATAGAATACATTACATTAAGTCCATATACCTCGACAGTCCCCCCTAAATACTGATGTTTTCCACGTCTGACCCTACCTAAACAATACCAGGATATAGACATTCTATACAGCTGCATAAGCATTTACAAAGCTGAGATATATATATATATTTGTATAGCATTAAATACATGTATATACAAATGACATAACACTGTGAGGGGAAAATTCAGTATTTCTACCGGTCTACCTTCACAGTCCCCCCTAAAGACTGAATTTTTCCCTAATCTTTGATTTTCTAATTGTCAAGAGTGTCTAGATGGACATGGGGGAAAAGGTAGTCTTCACCAAGGCTGAAACCCAACAGGCACCCCCCTGTGTACTTGGGCTTATCCTAATCATTTGACAGAAACCTACTTGTGGACCATTGGATTTCTAAAAAAACAAAAACTGTGTGTTGGACTAACAAGAAGTGTCTCTCCGTGGTCGTTTCCTCTTCGATCTTCTTGGATAATAACAAAAGTTTTTGGTGCAAAGTCAATTGTCCATCACTTAATGCTTGTTATTATAAAGTTCAGTCTATGACCCCTCCTTATGTATGTGAAGGGGTTGCAGGTGTAGGTGTCAGTGTAGATGTTAGAGCCTCTTATCAGTGGGTGATAAACAGTCTGTTACCTTGACTGTGGGAGGAGCTTTGACACAAGGACCTCCCACCCTCACTGGTCTGCATCAGCTCTGCTGGTTAGGCACACAGATTACCGTTAAGGTCCACCCCTGGACAGCCGTAGTACGAACAGCAAGGCCTTGTTCAGCATGGCAGACCCGTGGTCGAAGTTGTTTCTTGTTGGATGACGGGTTACTGACAACTGTGTCTTACCACACCTTGTAGACTTGACGTAGCAGCTCCTGAACTTTCCCCGAAGTTGTCAGTCCCAGCTCTTTGTAGCTGCACACAGGAAAGATGCACCGGAACAGTTCCACACAATCAAAAAGTCAACTCAAAAAAACTCAGTTCGTTAGAATAAGCCGTTGCTGAGGTGGTTTCCTCTCCATCATTAATCAAATAAACAAATGTCCTTAGAACGTTTGTCGGTCCAACACTATATGTAAATAACACTTACCAATGGGACCAAAGAGGTCTTCTGTCAAATGAAAAAGGACTTTTGTGAGACTCTAAATCTGGTCTAATTAAAGGATACTTCAAACAAACTTTCATAATATTTTGACAAATGATCCTGCATATTTCAATACATTAATCAATAGCCATGCCCGGGTATCTTGTGTAATGTAAACCTTTTGAACCAAATAAAACACAACACCATTAATTTTTTATTAATAACCAACCTTCTTGAGATATCTAACGATGTTTGATGTTTACTAAATGTGTGATATTGTGTATTCTGCACATTTTGTAGCAGTACCCAACTTTTCTGGATGTGGAAATGATTGGACCTTTTTTTTTCTTCCTTTGAATGAACAGAGTACTCGTAACTAGGAGATGTGCACAAGGGCTGTCTTTGTATCTGTGACGTCAGCATTGTCCTCCTCCCTCCCCCCTTAGTCCACACTGTGAGCTTCCCTCTTTGAATCAGTCTTGTCTTGGTTGTCCATGAGGTCAGATCTCTGATGTTAATACATTAGACATACAACAAGTCGACAAAAAGCAAACATAGAAACAAACAGATCTGACAATACAGACACAAAACATGAAGGGCCCATAAACGTTTCATTGCCTTGTTTTCAAAAATAAAATGTAGAGTTTGGTCAAAATATTTGGTACCAAGGAAAAACAAAAATCCCCAATGCGCATATAAAGAAAAACAAATGTAGTACATCATACACATTCCTCATTTTCTCTGCTGCATCCACGCACAGTCCACACACAAGTACAACTTCAAGCTACATTCATTCACAATCCACTGAATGAGTCAACTCTCAGAGACACAGCTTTCCTGGATACAGATACACACAGAAGATCATCCTGTATGGGGGGGTTGAAAGAAACATTAGGTGAATCAAAAGAAACATTAAGTGAATCAATTGCTGGCACATAATACCATTGTCTTCGGTTGTTCACTCCTACAACACATTGTTAAACTATTGTCTCGACTCTTGGACATTTACAAGCTGCTAGAAAGAGAAAAACAAAAGTTATTAATTTATAAAATTTCTGATTTCTAATTAAACAATATTAATCAATTACAGGTATATGTATATCCTTCATTTACTAAGTCGAGTACTCGTTGTGCTTCTACTTGCATCTATGTGCATTGTTTCCCACTTGTAGCCGTGTCATGGAGAATACCAGTAACTAAGATGGCCGCTGGGCGGGGACTGATGTTCCCTCAGTTAAGATGGCTACCTGGAAAGGAAGTTGCAGGAGTTAAGATGGCCACCGGAGTGGGAATGGGATTAGTTAAGATGGCTGCTGGGACGGAAATGGGACGCGTAGGACGTGCCATCTTGTGTGATAACTGAATACAAGGAGGTGAGCCGCGGGCGTGGTTTTGGCACTGACGTACTTTACAGGTCCACCCCTCTGAAGAGGGAGATTAAGGGGGGCTAGTGATATGGCGGGGGATGTGTCTGCGGGAGCACGGTTGGGTCCTCCTGTACCATCTTAGGGGCCGTGCTGACAGCATGTAAAAGTAATCATTTGTCTTTTCATTATACATTTCTGCCCAGACTAAATTCTTATATTTAATAATTTACCGCTGATGCTCGCATTGTTTTCTTTTCATAAAATCTAGAATATAATATAAATTCAAGGCCGAATGTCCAGTGTTCACTCCTTTTTGGCCTAATGCCAGAACACTTCCCTGTGAGTGCTCAACTTAACCCTTAATTTGGCCTCATCATCACATCAGTAGAGCAGATTTCGCTCACAGTAAACTTGGCTATGTGACCTTCATCTACTAGTCGGTTCTCTGGCAACATACAAGGTCAGATTTCTGGTCCACACAGACATAACAAGTGGATTATCATAGTCATAAATTCCAAAAAGGGGGGGGCTGAAACTGCAAACTGCAGGAGACACAAAGCTGAACTAACACTGAAGAAAATCCTTTTTTTTTTCTTTTTTTTTTTTTTCCATTGTCTCACTTTAGGAGCCAAATCCGCCATTTTGCAATGGAAATATTTTTCTCAACCTACTACAGCTTTTCTATAAGTCACTTACGTAAACCATATCAACCATTTTTTCCTGCACC
Organism: Rhinella marina; assembly: GCA_900303285.1. NCBI lineage: Eukaryota > Metazoa > Chordata > Amphibia > Anura > Bufonidae > Rhinella > Rhinella marina. Next base: position 29,441 of record ONZH01028777.1, read on the forward strand.
AGCCTATTACCCTTCTAACCAACTTCTCTTTCCCTTCAATACACTTTCCACAGTCCATCTTTTTTTTTTTTTTTCTGATTTGAAGCAGTTCTATAGAAGGCTCTTGCTACATCGATCAAACCTTCACTGGGCTGTAATCTGCCTCCTGGAGGCATCCCAATTATCTTAAACAAGCTTTTCACATCCTTTACATATCTTTTTGCCTTCTTTGTTCCACCAGACTGACAGCATTCTGAGCACCAGCCAGGAGACTGAGCTGTCTTTTGAACACTTGAAGCATATCTTACAGTGCCCTATTGGCGCGGCCGCTTTCGCCAACCTGAGTTAACCGTCCTCCGACTAGCCAATAAATCACGGTGGGAGGGGAAAGAGAACCACACTACGATTTCCCCGGGGAGAGAGAAATACACTACGATCTCCCCAATTTACACGCCGACTCAAGCGGCTAAACTTCAAACTTCAAACAACACTTCGCCCGTGAGGGAGTTGCAACAATGGGCACGACGGTTACCACTCAGCGCACTAACTAACAACTAACTATATTCCAGGTTCGCGCTCCGGGTAACTTGCTGGTATACCCGGGCGCCACCAAAATCCCAGGCTCACACTCTAGGTAACTTGCTGGTATACCCAGGCGCCGCCCAAATCCCTACTCTAGGCACGCGCTCTGAGTAACTTGCTGGTATACCCAGGCGCTGCCTAGATAACTACTCTAACGTGTTAGGCGCACGCTCTGGGTAACTTGTCCGTAACGTGTCGGAATACCCAGGCGTCACCTAAATCACTACTTCAACGTGTTCTCACAGATTCCGCTGTCAGTCTGGGCCCCTAACATGATCTGACTGAATCCCCACGTGACCTTTCCTGAGGGGCTGTAGGTTTCCGGAATCCCCGGCGGAGACCACCAGGCGTCTGGTCACATGACGTTTCACTCAGGCCCCACAAAACCTAAACCCCAGACTACCACTCCCCCCTCGAGCCACAGGCAAGTTATCACATACAGTGTATATATAACTTACCGTGGTCGGTTAGGGTGATCAGTCCCCTTCGGGAAGGAGTGGTGCCCGTGGCATCGGTCGAAGTTTGGGACGCTGAGTGCTGGTGCTCCTTTCAGGGATCCCATCCTCGTCGCCAACTGTTGAGGTGGACTTAAACCTGTCCTTTCTGGAATTCAGTCAGTCATTCCGAATTGTTTTGAACACGGGTGCGCACAATAATTAAGGACAAAACACAGACTTATGATTCCAGTATTAAGTCCTTTGGCCGTGCTTTTGTGGCAAAATCATTACAGCCTCTGGGCTTTCTCTTTATTAACACACGTACTTATTCGATACAAAAAGGAAAGGGGGCGTAAGCATGCAAATAGCAAACAATATCATTCTTGATTGGATAGAAGTTGCATTCCATTCTACGTCACTAGCCTGAAAAAGTCATATTGATAAGAGTACGGGGGCCATCTTGGACTAGTTAAATATATATACATATATTATACGCAAGCTTTATAAAGACTACAGAGTATAAAAGTATAAAAGTATATAAAGGCACATTTGTTCTTGTCTCATCACATTATCCAGGATATTGAATTCACATTATCCTGAATACGTGGGAAACTCAGGATTTGCAATAGAATACATTACATTAAGTCCATATACCTCGACAATATATAGTGTCCCTGCCCGGCAGCACTTGTCCACGTGTCCGTGGTTAGGTGGACCTTCTCAGAAACAGCGTTGGTCAGGGCACGGATGATGTTCTGTGACACGTGCTGGTGTAGGGATGGGACGGCACATCGTGAAAAATAGTGGCGGCTGGGGACCGAATACCGAGGGACAGCCACCGCCATGAGATTGCGAAAGGCCTCGGTCTCTACCAGCCTATAGGGCAGCATCTCCAGGCTCAGCAATTTGGAGATGTGGACGTTGAGGGCTTGGGCATGTGGGTGGGTGTAACTGTATTTCCTCTTGCGCTCCAGCGTCTGCTGTAAAGACAGCTGAACGCTGCGCTGGGACACATTGGTGGACGCTGTGGAGGATCGTGGAGGCGAAGGTGTGGTTTTCCGGCGGGAGGCGCTCGTGCCGGGGTCCTGGGCAGGGGGTTGACTAGCAGAGGCAGCGAGTGACACAGGGAAAGGAGCAGTGGTGTGACCCGCAGGAGGTGAACGGCCTTGGTTCCATTGAGTGGGGTGTTTAGCACTCATATGCCTGTGCATGCTGGTGGTGGTTAGGCTAGTAGTGGTGGCACCCCTGCTGATCCTGGTGTGGCACAGGTTGCACACCACAGTCCGTCGGTCATCCTCACTTTCTTTAAAGAACCTCCAGACTTGCGAACATCTAGGCCTCGCCACAGGAGCTTCACTACGTGAAACAGTTGCTGCTGATGCACCAGCTCTGGCCCTGCTTCTCCCTCTGGCCACACCACTGCCTCTTCCAACCTGTTCTGGTGCAGCACTCGCCTCCGCCTCAGAAGCACTGTCTTCACTCGGCTTATCAACCCAGCTTGGGTCAGTCACCTCATCATCCTCCGATTCCTCAGTCTGCTCCCCCTTCGGACTTCCTGCCCTCACAACAACTTCACCACTGTCTGACAACCGTGTCTCCTCATCGTCCGACACCTCTTTACACACTTCTTCCACTAAGTCAACATTGTCATCACCATCACCCACAGACTGCGACAGTTGGAAAACTTGGGCATCGGGAAAGAGGTCAGCAGCAACCTGAGAAGTGGTTTGTGACTCTGTGAAGGGTTCAGAAAACAGTTCATCAGAGTATGCCAGATCGCATTCCAAATTTTCCTGGGAGGGGGCAGACTGGGGGGAAGGAGGTTGAGATGGAGGAGCCAGAGGAGTGCTCCCTTGGGTAACGTGGGTGGACTGCGTGGAAGACTGACTGGTGGACAAATTACTTGAAGCATTGTCCGCAATCCACGACATCAGCTGTTCGCACTGTTGTGGTTTCAACAGTCCTCTACCACGTGTCCCTGTAAGTTGAGACATGAAGCTAGGGAGTGTAGCTCTGCGGCGTTCCCCTGCTCCCTCATTAGCAGGTACTGTCTCACCCTGCCCAGGACCACGGCCTCTGCCCCC
>ONZH01028778.1:0-190722 GCA_900303285.1 Rhinella marina
AAACACACACAGTGTTCTGGACAAAAAAGTAACTTGTTGGGAGACCAAGCGTCAAAATTTATGTCTTAACGGGGGCAGAATGCCTGCCCATACGACATGCACAAGTGTTACCTGTCAGAACAAAGATTGACTTGTTGGTACCAGCCTTTGGTAAATTGTGAGTTAACAGGGGCAGAATGCCTGCCCATATTTATACACACACAAGTGTTAGGGCTCATTCAGATGGCCGTGTGTTGTCCGCAAAAATGCGGATCCCGTTTTTTTGCGGATTACATACTGACCCATTCACTTCTATGGGCCCTTTTTTTTCATTCCATGGCTCCGCAAAACAATGAAACATGTCCCATACTTGTCAGTGGAAATCAGGACATAGCCCCATTGAAGTCTATGGGTCCGCAAAAAAACAGAATGCTATCCGTTTTTTTGCAGACATGTTGAACTGTCCGCAAAAAAACGGATCCGTATTTTACGGACATCATACGGCCATCTGAATGAGCCCTTAATTGTCAGAAAAAATGGGCTTAGTCTGAACAGCCTAGAAAAATTCTCCCTTTGAATTGAGAGCAGCAGAAGTACAGTGTGGAAAGGGTAGTGTCAGCAGAAGAAGCATAGTATGGTAGCGTTGATAGTGCTGGCAGTAGTGCATTAGCAGCGAGGAGTAGCAGCTGCGATGGTGGCAGATGCAGCAGCCATATGGTTCATGTTGGGAGGCAGACAGCAATAGTGGCATGATGGTAGGCAGGCAACATGATGGTAGGCAGGCACACAGCAACAGTGGCAAGATGGGTCAACATCAGCAAGGCCATATCTATTCATTGGCATAAGCCAGAGAAGTGTGAAAATTCTCCTGGATCTATCCCTGGTTCATTTTTACAACTAATGTTTTGGACACTGGCGGAGGTCAATATGGTCCGTTTAGGTGTCTCCACTTCCCCTGCCACTCTGAAAACCCTCTCCGAGATGAGACTGGAGCCTGGGTGAGAAAGAACAGAGAGAGCATACTGGGCCAGTTCAGGCCTCTGTTCCAGTCTGTCTGCCCAGAAGTCCATGGGGTAAGGGAACAACGTAGGTGCTTGGGAAAGGCCACATTCCAGGTAAGACTAAACCTAGCCATTGAAGCAGAAGTTTTCCGGTCGCTGATTTGCCTCAGTCTGGCTCAGCATGTGGTAAAAATGTTCCGTCATGTTGAGGAGACTGAACTAGCTACAGCTGCTGCTGTGATGGTGGCTTCTGCTGTTTGGGTAGTCGGTGTTATTTGATATTTGATAAGTACCGAGTGGATAGTGTGCGATTCATTCAATGTGTCTTGTGGGTCTCCATTTGTTTGGTTGTCCTCAATTACTGACCAACAATACACCTTGCCCGTTCAATATTTTTGACCAAGTTACTATTTATCTGTTTTCCCATATGGTATTGTGGCTGCCAGTGATGATGCTTTTTGTGCTACTTATCCTTGATATCATGTACATTTTAACTATGTGTAATAATAAAGACCAAATTATATTACACTATAGGTATATGATAGCTCATTTTTCTTTGTAGGTGTTATACTATTTGTTGCAGGGGAGATGGCAGGAGGTAGATTACTTGGGGGTTGGGGGCGGAGAAGGACCTAGAAACGTAAAAAAAACATTGCTCCCCTACCACACAGTATTAACCTGCAACAACCCATTCCTTTCTCTTCACCATGCGGGCATGGTACAGGGGGTGGGTGGACAGGCATGCAGGTGGGCCTGAGTTAAACAACATTCCTGCTTCTTCCTTGGAGGTGCCAATGGAGAAGATGAGAGGGACGAGAATCAGTCTCTTCTCTTCACCTCCTCTACCTCTAGACTGTTTGAAGGCTGTCCTTCTGCCTGTGGCCCTATGAGTCTCCTGTAAACAGGTTACCATGTTGGTGAGGGGGAAATTTAAAAAGGCAAATTGCCTCTCTGGCGCTTCCTCTTCCTTGCTCAGTGGTGCCCTAGACATGTGCCCTCAAGTACCTAGTTAGAAATACAGCCCTGCATACAGCTTAAATAGGTTATTCCATGAAAAACATTTATAACCGGTCTATAGGGGATAAATATATAATTGCTCAGGCCCATACTAATCACTAGAATCTCTGTCAACCCTGTAGCCTTTGAATTGAGCAGCAGTGTGCAAGCATAACCACAGATCCATTCAAACTACTCCTCATTTCTAGTGATTGGTGGTGGTCCTGGTAGTGGGAACCCCATGGACCATAAATGTATTACCTATCATGTGTATGGATGATGAATGTTTTTTTGTTAGAAACTATTTTAAAAACCCCCGCTGACTATGGAAGTCTCCTCACTCACAGACTCCCTGAGCTCTCCCCTTGAGGCAGAGCATTCATGACACACTGCTTCTGATCTTACAGTGCACTATGTGGCACTACAGTTACGGCTGTACAGGCCTCTCTGTCCCCTCCATGTACTCATCTCTATAATCGTTGCATGAACTGTATGGTGAGAACAGGAATCTGAACCACCATCAGTGCTGACATTAAATACTTCACTACCCTAGACAATACAGTGGGGAAAAAAGTATTTAGTCAGCCACCAATTGTGCAAGTTCTCCCACTTAAAAAGATGAGAGAGGCCTGTAATTGACTTCATAGGTAGACCTCAACTATGAGAGACAAAATATGAAAACAAATCTAGAAAATCACATTGATTTTTAACGAATTTATTAGCAAATTATGATGGAAAATAAATATTTGGTCGCCTACAAACAAGCAAGATTTCTGGCTCTCACAGACCTGTAACTTCTTCTTTAAGAGGCTCCTCTGTCCTCTGTCCTCCTCTGTTACCTGTAGTAATGGCACCTGTTTGAACTTGTTATCAGTATCAAAGACACCTGTCCACAACCTCAAACAGTCACACTAAAACTCCACTATGGTGAAGACCAAAGAGCTGTCGAAGGACACCAGAAACAAAATTTTAGACCTGCACCAGGCTGGAAAGACTGATACTGCAATAGGCAAGCAGCTTGCTGTGAAGAATTCAACTGTGGGTGCAATAATTAGAAAATGGAAGACATACAAGACCACTGATAATCTCCCTTGATCATGGGCTCCATGCCAGATCTCACCCCATGGGGTCAAAATGATCACAAGAACTGTGAGCAAAAATCCCAGAACCACATGGGGGGACCTAGTGAATGACCTGCAGAAAGCTGGGACCAAAGTAACAAAGGCTACCGTCATTAACACACTACGCCGCCAGGTACTTAGACCCTGCAATGCCAGACGTGTCCCCCTGCTTAAGCCAGTACATATCCGGGCCCATCTGAAGTTTGCTAGAGAGCATTTGGATGTTCCAGAAGAGTATTGGGAGAATGTCATATGGTCAGATGAAACCAAAGTAGAACTGTTTGGTAGAAACACAACTCGTCGTGTTTGGAGGAGAGTGAATGCTGAGTTGCATCCAAAGAACACCACACCTACTGTGAAGCATGGGGGTGGCAACATCATGCTTTGGGGCTGTTTCTCTACAAAGGGACCAGGACGACTGATCCGTGTACATGAAAGGGGTTGTTCACATATCAGTTATTTGATCAGTTATTTCCATCAGTTATTGTGAGCCAAAACCAGGTGCGGTTCAAAAACACCAAACAGGTGCAGATCTTTTCATTATATCTGATCTCTGTTCAGTGTCCACTCCTGGTTTTGGCTCACAATAACTGATGGAAATAACTGATCAAATAACTGATATGTGAACAACCCTAAAGAATGAAGGGGGCCATGTATCGTGAGATTTTGAGTGCAAACCTCCTTCCATCAGCAAGGGCATTGAAGATGAAACGTGGCTGGGTCTTTCAGCATGACAATGATCCCAAGCACACCACCAGGGCAACGAAGGAGTGGCTTTGTAAGAAGCATTTCAAGGTACTGGAGTGGCCTAACCAGTCACCAGATCTCAAGCCCATAGAAAACCTTTGGAGGGAGTTGAAAGTCCATGTTGCCCAGCGACAGCCCCAAAACATCACTGGTCTTATTAACATTGGGGGTCTTATTGGGGCTGTCAGCTGAGGTCTGATTAACAATGGGGGTTTGATTGCTGGTCTGACCAGAGGTCTGATGAAAAATATTTTTTTTCTTATTGTCCTCCTCTAAAACCTAGGTGCGTCTTATGGGCCAGTGCGTCTTATAGGGCGAAAAATACGGTACTCTAGCTACTTGTTTCTATAGAGCAATATTTATTTGCTGCTGTTTTTATACATTACATTTTCAGACTATGTTTGTACTTATAAACCTGGTGAAAATCAATAAAAATCTGATTGAATCATTTTCTGTTCTTTCAGATCACCCGTTTTAGAGGGAACAATGCCCGGGATGTTAACTGCTTTGCACACCAGCTACAAAGGCCCAGGGAATATTGGGATGTTCTATGAAAACAGGTGCAGACTTTCTGGTGGCACGCTGAATAAGAGATTGAGTGGGATCAGATGCTTGGTGGATTCCCTGAGATAAAGGGGTCTATCCTGTAAGTGTGCGCTCACACGCTATACATTTTGTTGCGGAAATTTCCATTCACTCATTGATCTGAATTGGGTGGCAAGCACACGGATTTCTGCAAGCCCCATTCAGATGAGTGGAACTGATCAGTCGTGGAAATTTGTGCAACAAAATCCACAGCATCTGAATGCACCCTAAAAGATTCCTTAAAGGGGTTATCCAACCCTATAAAAAGCCCCCCATACGCTCCCCATTTAAATCTGATATACTAAACAGTGGTCATAAACCGCATTAACAGTTTGCAGTTCCTGCTCCTCCTGCATATTTGGCACATTTGAAAGGATTATCCAATCCTATAAAAAGCCCCCCCATACGCTGGGCCCCCCACACTGAATATACTTACCTGGCTCCCTGCACTGCTGCTCCTGCTTCTCCCAGTGTATGGAGGAAAACATCCAGTTTTGGGGGGCTTGGGGTTGCTTGGAAGGGGGGGAGAGACAACCAACTGCAGATGGGGATGAGTCTCCCTAGCGTCACCCACGATACTAGGGAGGCTCCCCCTTTCCCCGCCTGCAATTGGCTGCTCCCCCCTGACACCGGATGTTTTCAGCTGCGCACATGGAGAAGCAGGAGCGGTGGTGCAGGGACCTAGGTAAGTATACTCCGTGTGGGGGGCCCAGCGTGTGGGGGGGGCTTTTTATAGGATTGGATAATCCTTTTAAGTGTGCCAAATATGCAGGAGGAGCAGGAACTGCAAACTGTTAAATATATCATATTTAAATTATGATTGTACAGACAATATGTGTGAAATAATTCACACTGTTAATGATATAGTTAATGTTAAATATATAAAGTGATTGACAAACTCATTTTCATAATACAGTAGCGAAAAAATTTAGCTGCACATTTGTGATCAGTACTATCATCTTACCTGTCATCATATATACAAACAAATATTTTGAGTAAAACTCCCTTCTCTTAGGTTCTTACTAGAGATGAGCGAACGTGCTCGTAACGAGCACTGTACCGCTCGGCTCCCCTGCGCTCGCATGGGCACAGGCAGCCGCTTCCGTCGGGTGAGGAGGACGGAAGCGGCTGCCTGCGCCCATGCGAGCGCAGGGGAGCCAAGCGGTACAGTGCTCGTTACGAGCACGTTCGCTCATCTCTAGTTCTTACATAACAGAAGAGCCCACTAATTACTATACAGTTACATTTATACACAACAAGGCTGTGTTCACTGTTTAGCTTTCCGTTCTTCTGGTCTGTGAGAAGAAGAGAAAAAAAAAAAAACAGGATCCTGTAAAAAATAAAATAAGGATCCTTTTGCATCAGTAGACATCCGTTTGAGCCATTTCCATCTGAGAACCATTTTTTAAACGATAATGACTCAAACAGATGTCAACTGATGCAACAGGATCCGTTTTTTTTTTTTACAGGATCCTGTTTTTTTTATTTTGTTGATGGATCAGAAGAACGCAAAATGAAATGGTGATGTTAACTCCCCCTAATACATATGTTGTAAGAATTTGATTAAAGGGAACCTGTCACATTTAACGTGGTGTCTGATCTGAAGGCAGCGTGTTATAGAACAGGAGGAGTTGAGCAGATATATAGTTTTATGGGAAAAGATTCAGTAAAAGTTGTTTTTGATTCATTTAAATTCCTGCTCATTCTAGGCTCTGAAGTCCAGGAGACGGTCCTATCAGTGACTGACAGCCTTCCCTCTATGACTGTGTATACAAAGATAGCTGTCAATCATCACAGGACCGCCTCCTGGACTTCATAGCCCAGAATGAGCAGGAATTTAAATGTATAAATTACAGGTTTTACTGAATCTTTTCCCACAAAACCAAAGCTCAGTCTGCTTAGTGTTTCTCTGCTCTATACCATGCTGCCTGCAGATTACTTCACATTTTCATGGTGACAGGTTCACTTTAAAGCTTTTTTCCCATTTTAAGTCTCTGTCAATATATAAAAATATCATTCCCATGTGCCTCTGCTAGAGTTATTCTCCATCCCATATATATGAAGTAATTGGAGTCCTCTCTGTCTAGACACATCTAAAACACCTGTTCTTCTTGCAGATGCCTCAATCAAATGCTAATCCCATGCACACAAGATGTCCACAAAATGTTTATATGCAGGGAAAAAAAACTATCTATGCATTATACAATACAATATACTGCAATATCATATTACTAATATTACTGTAACTTAAAGCATATCTGATCTATATATATATCTTAAATAGGGAAATGGCTTACTCTTCCAGCATCGTGTAGCCCTCCTTTCTCTGGCTGCAGGAACTTTGTAAATGTTCAGAAGCCTCCTCAGTCTTCAATAAACAAAGAGTAATGCAGTGCACAGACAGGAGGGGAGAGGAGGGGAATGCAGCTGCAGTATCTCTCCACAAAGTGTATATGAGAGGAGGAAAGTCAGAGGACACAGTCATTCAGCATAGAAAAAAATGTACAAAAAATATTAGAGAGTGGGAAGAGGTAGATGTAAAGTCAGATATACAGTGATCCCTCAAGATACAATGGCCTCAGGATAACATATTTCAACATACAATGGTCTTTTCTGACCCATTGTAAATTGAAACCAGACTCAACAAACAATGTCTCAGACTCAGATCCAACCAATCAAGGTCACTTCTCTGGTAAAATAGCTGGATTAGTTGCTACTTATCAGCTATTTCTGATGGTTATATGTAAGGGCTTATCTTATTTGTCTTAGTTATCTGCTTATTTTTCTTAAATCTTCATTTTCTCTTATCTTGGATGACATTTTGGGGCTCTGGAACCAATTAGGCTACTTTCACACTAGCGTTTTTAAATTCCGGTATTGAGTTCCATCATAGGGGCTCAATACCGGAAAAAAATGCTTCAGTTTTGTCCCCATTCGTTGTCAATGGGGACAAAACTGAACTGAAGACAACGGAATGCTCCTGAAAGCATTCCGTTCCGTCTTCAGACCGGAGAACAAACCGCAGCATGCTGCGGTTTTTTCTCCGGTCCAGGAATCCGCACCAAGACGGATCCGGAATGACCCCCAATGCAAGTCAATGGGGACGGATCCGTTTGGTGTGACCAACATGGTAAACGGATCCGTCCTCCATTGACTTTCAATGGAGTTCTGGACAGATCCATAACCACATGCATACAGACAGACAGACACAGACATACATACATACACACAAACACATACATACTTACATACTCCAGGCAGGCAGGCAGGCCGCACGTCTTCATGCCCAGGAGGCGCGCCGCTATGACGATTCCCTACAGTGCCCAGCAGAGGGCGCTGTGGGGAATCCTCATAGCGGCGCGCCTCCTGGGCGTGAAGACGTGCGGCCTGCCTGGAGTATGTAAGTATGTATGTGTTTGTGTGTATGTGTGTGTTTGTCTGTATATGGTACTGTGTGACATGTGTGGGGCCGGAACGTTCGTGTGCATGAGGCCTTAGTCAGAGCCCAGCCGGGCAGGTCTTTGTTTGGCTTTGTTTTGTGCTGAAGAGCAAAAATAAAGCTGTCTTGGACTTTAAAACCCCCGTGTGTTGGAAGAAGTCTGTGATGGCGACCCCCTGAGATAGCGATCCCTTACAATTGGAGGAGAATGCGGACAAGTCAATGCCAAAAGGCAAGTGTCCATGCTAAAAGGGCACAATGTTGTTGCTAGAGGCAACAGAAAGTGAAAAGAGCATGTGTTGGAGAAATTTAAAGGGCTGGAAGCCCAACGTCTGGATAAAGCTGCTGTTGCAAGTCTGGACATTCTTGCTGTGTTCCAAGCGAATCTTGTGGTGATTTAGGCCTCTTTCACACGGGCGTCACGGATTCAGTCCGGATGCGTTCCAGAAAATCCGCACTCAATCGCAGTCAGTTTTGACTGCGATTGTGTACGTTCGTTCAGTTTTTTTCAGCGCGGGTGCAAAGCGTTTTGATGCGTTTTTCACGCGCGTGATCAAAAACTGAATGTTTACAAACAACATCTCTTAGCAACCATCAGTGAATCACGCATTGCATCCGCACGCAAGTTATTCACGCCGCCCCATTCACTTCAATGGAGTCAGGGCTGTGTGAAAAACGCAGAATATAGAACATGCTGCGATTTTCACGCAACGGCGAACTGATGCGTGAAAAATTCGCCCATGTGAAAAGCCCCATTGAAATGAATGGGTCAGGATTCAGTGCGGGTGCAATGCGTTCGCATCACGCATTGCACCGCGCGGAAATCTCGCCGTGTGAAAGGGGCCTTAAAGGGCCAGAAGCCCAAGTGAAAGAGACTGAACTGTTGAGATTTTTTTTTTTGGGTCAATGTGAAAGCCTAAGTGAAAGTTGCTGCGCCTGGGTGGAGCCCACCAGGTGTAACAAAGTATTGCTGGGAATGTTGCCAACTGGAGGACTGAGCAATGGAGGATTGTTATGTCAGGAGATCTGGCAAAGCGTGTGAGAGTGCTTCTAATTGTGTGGATGGAAGAATCTGAGGAAAGGTCTTCAGCCGAGTGTGTGACTAATCGTTCTGAGGAAGAAGACTGGATTCAAGACCAAGGCGTTTCACTTGGCAACCGCTGCACTGAGGAGCCGGTATGTGATTGTGTGACCAGGAACCAAGGGCTGGAGGTTCCTAACATCCAGGAGAAGGATGGTGACCGCTGTGGAGATGTGCGTATAGCACTTGGGAGTGCCGAACCTGTGACGTCTGTGGGTAAGAGCGTTCCTGTTATTATGTGTGTGATGGAAAGCAAGGCTCTGGAGGTTGGGCACATGACTGTCCGGTGCCCTGATGCCTCAGAAGCAATGAACTGTGGTGAGAGCCGGCGGCAGTTGCTACCTGCCGAGCTGGTTGGTGTTGAGACACTGGGACTAGAGACTGTGACAAAAATGTGCGACATTGTGGTAAATGGCAGTCCAGTCCAAGTGTTGCTGGATGCAAGGAGCCAGGTGAGCCTGGTACATGGCAGCTTGGCTGCTGGGGACTATGTGTTGGACGAACACGTGAGTGTGATGAACATTCATGGGGATAACAAAGACTATCCTGTGGCTCTCGCGGAGTGTGAGACCAGTGGGAACTGGGACTGATGAATTACCCTCAAAAAGTGACCCCATTTTCTAAACTACACCCTTCAAAGAATATATTAAGGTGTGTACTGACCACTTTGAACCCCTAAACGTTTTACGGAATTTGGAAACACTTGGCTGTGAAAATGAACAGTTTCATTTCTTCCAATAAAATGTTGCTTTAGCCCAAAATTTTTCATTTTCACAAGGGCTAACAGGAGAAAAAGCACCCTATAATTTGTTCCCCATTTTCTCCTGAATATGGCAACACCCCATATGTGGTGGTAAACTGCTGTGGGGATGCATGGCAGGACTCAGAACGGAAGGAGCGCCATATGGATTTTGCAGCACAGATTTTGATGGATTGGTTTGCGGGAGCCATTGTTTTTTATTTTTTGAGTTATTGTCTTATGTGGGGACTCATTTTTTGCAGGATGAGGTGACTGTTTCATTGGTACCATTTGGGGTATACAAGACTTTTTGATCGCTTGTGAGGCAAGGTGACAAAAAATGGCTGTTTTGGCATAGTTTTTAAAAAAATTTTTTTTACAGCATTTACCTGAAGGGGCAAATCATGTGATATTTTTATAGAGCGGGCTGTTACGGACGTGGCGATAACAAAAATATTTGTGTAACATATTGGGTACGTTTTACACATTAGATGCATTTTTAAAAAGAATTAAATCTCTGTTTTTGTGCTGCCAATTTCTGAGAGCCATATTTTTTTTTTTTCATTTTTGGGCAATTCTCTTAGGTAGGGTATCAATTTCTGCGGGATGAGATGACGGTTTGATTGGTACCATTTTGGGGTAAATAAGCCTTTTTGATCACCTGTTATTACATTTTTGGCAAGGGTAGGTGACCAATAGTTTGGCATAGTTTTTAAATTTTTTTTTTTTACAGCGTTCACCTGAGGGGGAATATAATGTGATATTTTTATAGATCAGGTTGTTAGGGATGAGGCGATACCCAATATGTTACACAAATATTTTTGTTAAGTTTTACACATTAGATGCATTTTTGAACAGAATTAAATCTTGTTTTTGTGCTGCCATTTTCTTTTTCAGGCTATTGTATTAGGTAGGGTCTCATTTTTTGCAGGACGAGATGACGGTTTGATTGGTACCATTTTGGGGTACATACGCTTTTTTTGATCGCGTGGTATTACACTTTTTGTGAGGCAACAGGAAAAAAAGGCTGTTTTGGCATAGTTTTTTTAAAATTTTTTTACAGCATTCACCTGGGGGGCCATCTCATGTGATATTTTTATAGAGCAGGTTGTTTCGGACGTGGCAATACCCAATGTGTCTAACATTTTTATTTTTGGTAAGTTTTACACATAAGATGCATTTTTGAACAAAATAAAATCTTTTTTTGTGTTGCCATTTTTTTATTTTTTGGGCGATTGTCTTAGGTAGGGTCTCATTTTTTGCGGGACGAGATGACTGGTACCATTTTGGGGTAAATATGCCTTTTTGATCGCCTGCTATTACACTTTTTGTAAGGGAAGGTGACAAAAAATGGCTTTTTGGCACAGTTTTTTTTTTTTTCTGCGTTCACCTGGCAGGGTGGATCATGTGATATTTTTATAGAGCCGGTCGATACGGACGTGGCGATACTTAATATGTTTCCTTTTTTTTCTTTTCCCTTTTTTTTTACAATTTTTTTAACTTTATTTTAGGAAAATGGCGCTTTTTTATTTTACTTGAAACTTTTGTTATTTTTTTTTAAACTTTATTTTTTACTTTTTTTTCACTTTTTTAAGTTTTTTTTTTTTTTTTTTTTACTTTTGGGGGTCTGATTCACTTTACAATGCATTACAATATTTCTGTATTGTAATGCATTGGCTGTAAGTGTATTATTCACAGTAATACACTTACAGCCTTCTGCCTGTGAGATCCAGGGGGTTGGATCTCACAGGCTTCCGTAGATGGCAGTCGGATGCCTAAGGCCTCATGCACACGAACGTGTGCCGGCCGTGCCTGTGCTGCGGTCCGCAAACTGCGGTCCGCAATGCACGGGCACTGACCGTGAGGCCACCGCATGCGTATCGTGTAACCATTCACTTGAATGGGGTCCGCGATCCGCATCCGAGGGTCCGCACCGCAAAAAAGTAGTGCTTGCGCTACTTTTTTGCGGTGCGGAGGCACGGCCAGAAACACCACAGAAGCACACCGTAGTGCTTCCATGGTGTTCCGATCCGTGCCTCCGCTCCGCATCACCTGGATCGCGGACCCTTTGAAGTGAATGGGTCCGCGATCCGTGATGCGGGCTGCACACGGCCGGTGCCCGTTTATTGCGGACCCGCCGTATGCGGCCCGCAGCACGGGCACGGCCAGCACGTGTGCATGAGCCCTAAGGAAGGACTCCCGATGGACTCCCCAACACGCCGCACACATCGTATGTGCCGTGGTCAGCGCTGACCGCGGCACATGAAGGGTTAATGTGCCGGCATCGGTGCTCCTGCACCTGCCCGATCAGCGCGCCGCTGGGCATTAAGCCTCTTCAGTGGGCATTAAGCCACTGCAGGGGTTAAAACCCTGTGTGTTGGAAGAAGTCTGTGATGGCGACGCCCTGAGAGAGAGCGATCCCTTACTATATATATATATATATATATATATATATATATATATATATATATATAGAGAGAGAGAGAGACTGCATTATTTGGTATCTAGCCACTATTTTGAAATCCGCCATATTGAATCCAGCTTAGGTTTTCATAATAAAAAAATAAAAGTTCCAAGTAAAAAAAAAAAGCACCCTTTTCCCATATAAATATTGTAAAAAATAGGGAAAAAAAATAAAAATCAAAATATTAGGTATAGCCGCATCTGTATCGAAAAATATGTCTTTCAAAAAATGGCAACACAAAAACAAGATTTTTTCTTTTCAAAAATGCTTTTACTGTGTAAAACCATAGATTATTATAGGTCTCACCGTGTCTATAATGACACATGATGTCAGGTGAATCCTGTAAAAAAAAAAAAAAAAACTGTACCAAAACAGATATTTTTGGTCACCTTGCCTCACAAAAAGTGTAATACCATGTGATCAAAAAGTTGTATGTATCCCAAAATAGTCTCAATGAAAACGTCACCTCATCCTGCAAAAAATGAGACATTCACCCAAAAACTAAAAAATATGGCTTTCAGGAAATGGCGATGAAAAAACATAATTTTTCTTTATAAAAATGCTTTGTTTAAAAGTGGTTAATCGTAAAATAAGCTACATAAATTTGTGTATCTGTAATCGTACTGACCAGCAGAATAAGGATAACTTGTCATTTTTCCCACATACGTAATGTATGCAGCAATAACAAAACCCAAAAAGCAATGGCAGAATTGTTTGGCAGCATTTCTTTATACTTCTTCCCTAAAAATGAAATAAAAAGTGATCCAAAAGTTGTATGTGCCCCAAAATAGAACCAGTGATGATGGCAACTCATACCACGAAAAATAAGTCTTCGCACGGGGAAAACTTATGGCTGTCAGAAAATAGCTGTACTGGTACCCCAGAGACTATGCAGTACCAATATGTTGCCTGTAAACCTTCAGTTTGCCCCTACAGCAGTTTATGACCACATATGGGGTGTTGCAATATTCAGTTGAAAATAGGTAACAAATTATGGGTGCTTTTTCTTCTGTTACAAATTGTGAAAATGCAAAATTTGGAGCTAAAGCAACATTTTATTGTAAGAAATGAAAATTTTAATTTTCCCAAAGTGCTCAGTACACACCTTACTAAATTCCTTTAGGGGTGTAGTTTCCAAAATAGGGTCACTTTTTAGGAATTCCACTGTAGGGGAACCTCTGGGTCTCTTCAAATAAAACATGGTGCCCAAAACATATGCCCTCCAAAAACCATATGGC
Source organism: Rhinella marina (assembly GCA_900303285.1). Lineage (NCBI taxonomy): Eukaryota > Metazoa > Chordata > Amphibia > Anura > Bufonidae > Rhinella > Rhinella marina. Next base: position 13,391 of record ONZH01028778.1, read on the forward strand.
GCTCCTTCCCTTCTGACCATTGCCATGTGCCCATAGAGCAGTTTACAACCACATATGGGTTGTTTCTTTAAACTGCAGAATCATTGAGTTTTGTTTGGCTGTTAATCCTTGCTGTTTTGCAAGACAAAAATGATTAACACAAAAAATTGGCAAAAAACCCACACATTTTGAAATTTCACCTTCATTTTCCTTTAATTCTTGTGGAACACAGAATTTGTAAAGTTTGTAACATCAGTTTTGAATAATTTGAGGGGTGTACTTTCTAAAATGTGGTCATTCATGGTGGTTTCTATCAGGTAAGCCGCTCAAAATCACTTTATAACTGAATTGGTGCTTAAAAAATGATTTTGGAAATTTTCCTGAAAAATTGCTTCTAAAATTATAAGCCTTTCTAACTTCCAAAAAAATAAAATAAAATTTATAAAATAATGCCAAAACAAAGTAGACATATGGCGAATGTTGATTGATAACTATTTTATGAGGTATTACTATCTGTCTTAAAACTAAAGATTAAAATTAAATCTTAGAAACTTGTGAATTTTTCCAAATGTTCTCTATATTTTGAATTTTTTTTTTATAAATAAGGGAAAAAAATTATTGACCCAAATTTACTGGTAACATGAAGTACAATGTGTCACCAGAAAACAATCTCAGAATCGGTGAGATAAGTAAAAGTGACACATTTCGTATTTGCAAAAATAGGTAAAAACTACCCTGGAGTAAAAGGGGTTAATTAAAATCATTTACAAGCAATACTCTTGTTTATAGTATTAAATTTTGGTAAGCTAAAGATGTGGAACTCCTATTTTAATTACAATTATACAAATAAAAAAGAAAATAGTGTCTCTAGATTCGGAATTTGTTACTTCTACATTTCTCCCACCATATTGTTATTTTTTCTTCTGAAAAGCGCCTTTTCCATGTTAGTAATGGAGGAATGATGTAATCCAAGATACTGCTTCTTTTCTTCTGCAGAAGTATAAGATGCCATAAGATTAACATTAATTCATCTCTAGCTGATCCCGGCAAGTAAGCATTCTGCAGAGGAGTGTTTACTGCCTGTCTATCTCTCGCGGATTACATTTTCCTAAAGATAAACTACAGGTGGTTATGTTATCATCGCACTGGCCAGCATGACATCAACACTTCCCTAGAGTGATTGCTATTGCTGAAAGGCTGCCGATGATATGGGCCTGAATTCTGTTTACTTCAGAAATAATAAGCTTCAGATTTCCATTCAACACAGCTAATTGATGGCTAATGCTTCTGAGATCATCCATTTGGCTATTTTGCCTTCTCGTTGATGAAACTGTCTTGTGGCCTTTCAGTAGAAGCTGAAATACTATTTCTGAACAGGTGTTTTTGGTTGGATTGGAATATGATACATATCATCTTGTTCTCGGAAGATGTAAAACTGAAGATGTATTATATTTTGGCATTCGTTTCCATTACCTAAATAAGAGAACACTTCCCAGTTCTATATTCCATGTGGATTTGTCCTAGCATTGAACACAGATTATATAGAGACCCATAACAAAACTTAGTATAAGCTTACGTGGTAGAATTTTAATTTTTTTATTTTTTAAAAGTTGTGCTCAACCTCGCTCACTTTACCTGACTTCTGTGTCATAAACAGTTGAATAGGTGCTTTACATATACTTTGCTCACACTAAGGCTTCATTCACACGACCGTATTTTGTTTCCGTGTCCATTCCGTTTTTTTTTGCGGACCGTATGCGGAACCATTCATTTCAATGGGTCCGCAAAAAAAACCGAAGGTACTCCGTGTGCATTCCGTTTCTGTATGTCCGTATTTCTCTTCCGCAAAAAAGATAGAACATGTCCTATTCTTGTCCGTTTTGCTGACAAGGATAGGCATTGTTACAATGGATCCGCAAAAAAAATGGAAACACGGATGCCATACGGAACGTCATCCGTTTGAATGAAGCCTAAACATCATACTCCTCAGTGTATTTATACCAAACTGGCATAAATACATTGATAAATCTCCCCATACAGCTCTATGTCTGCTGCTTCCCACATTCAATGTATTATAAAACTGCCTTCCTGAAGCCACCACCAGCGGGAACTCAGTGGATAGGAATGTATACAGTTACCATTGAATGCAATGGTGTATTACATCTTGTACTGTGTAAGGAGACTCACACAGAACTGGATGGAAAACCACACAGAAGAAGAGAAAGCCCAACCATGCAGCTCTGCTTACATACTGTACAGCTCTGAGTGCTCAGTCACTGTGTGGAAGCTCTAGTCATCTCATGGAGCACTTCTGAAACGTCTTCTAGTTATACAGCAGGATGACATGCCCTGAGGTACCATCCTAAAGAAGCTCTAGCAGAGCAATTGTAGGAATTAATTGGGAGATCTCTGGATCTGTGTGAGGTACAGAGCTGGTTCTAGCTTTGGTAGAGAATGTCATGTATTATATGAATGTCTTTCATTGTGTACATTAAAGAAGAACTCCCGCAAAAAAATGTATTCCATGTCCTGCTAGAAATGTACATGATGTAATCTGTAGTGAATGTCATTTTCTTACCAGAGGCTGAATTTTTTAGTTATATCATCCTGAAGTTTCTTATCTGTATCATGTGACTAGGAATTAGACCCACCAACTCACACAGCACATTATGTGTGGATAGAAAGTCTAATTCTCTATGCATTCCTATGGGAGCCTCACTTTCAGTCTCATAGGAATGAATAGAGCAGTGACTGGCTTCCTGTCCTGGGTCAGTTGGAGGTCAGGGAGTTGGTCACATGACCCAGCTACAATAAGAAGAGACTGGAAACCCTCAATTTCAGCCTCTGATAAGAAGATGACATTCACTACAGATTATATCATGCACCTTTCTAACTGGTCAAAGAAAAAAATTTTTTGCGGGAGTTCTTCTTTAATCATGGCATAACCACTTTAACACCTTCCTAACATCTGCTCTATATGTATGGCAGATGTCAGGCCTTTAAAGGTAGAGCCCGCTCTTTCCCCTTTTTAAAAATAAAAATAAACAATTAACTCAATAAAGATCATTAGTACCCCTGTATCCCAAATTGCCTATGCTATTAAAGTTTAAAAGTATATATCCCATATGTTGAACAGTGTAATGAAAAAAGTCATACAGACCCCAAAATGGTATCAATAAAAATACAGATTGCCAAACAAAAATGAGCTCTCACACAGCTCCATATACGAAATTATAAAAAATATGAGGACCAGAAAATGGAGATGAAAAGAAAAAAATGTTTTCACAGTTTACGTTTTTTAAGTATTGAAACAAAACTTTGTATGTTCTCCTCGTGTTTGTGTGGATTTCCTCCCACACTCCAAAGACATACAGATAGGGATCTTAGATTGTGAGCCCCATTGGGGACAGCCTGTTGCTAATGTCTGTAAATATAAGTGCATGAAATAAATAATTAAATAAAAGGAAAACTTTAAAAATGTGGTATCACTGTAATCCTACTGACTTGCAAAATTAGGTTAACATGTCACTTACACCGCACAGTAAACACCCTAAAAAACGAAAGTCATAAAACTGTGAAAGAGTTTTTTTTTTTGTTCTACCCCATTTAGAACTTTTTCCCAGATTCCCACTACCTTATATACAATATTAAATCGTGCCAATCAAAAGAACAACTTGTCCAGCAAAAAACAATCCCTCATATGGCTATATAAATGGAAAAATAAAAAGTAATGGCTTCTGAAAAAAAATAGTAAAATAAACCCTGCATCAGGAAGGGGTTAATTTCAGACAAACAAAATATGACTTGCCCATAAATCAATCCTCCAGGACTGGGAACAGGAAGCCATCTTTTCCCCTCAGTCACCAAGTCTAGAAGTGCAAGTAGTGCATATGAATACTTACCTTCAGGGTATGTCCACGTGGGATTGAACCACTGTGGATTGGCATGCAGCATTTTACAGTTGCAGCCACGTGGATGAGATTTTAAATATTATAATTAGAGATGAGCGAGCATACTCGTCCGAGCTTGGTGCTCGTTCGAGTATTAGGGTACTCGCTGCTCGGACGAGTATCTCGCCATGCTCGAGGAAATGGAAACTTCCGCATCGTGCATTTTTGGCGCCTATAAACTAAGCCAATCACAAGCCAGGAGACTCTGCGGTACACCCAGCATCACGTGGGGCCCTTACATGTCGATAGCAGGGGTTGGCTGGCCTGATCAGGTGACCCTGGAATATACTATTGACTGGCCGCGGTGCTCGGCTCAGATGCTGTCTGGATGTCGTTAGGGATAGAGCTGCTGCGTTTCAGGGAGAGTGTTAGGGCCTGCATTTAGTTCTCTGTTAGGCAGGAATCACCCACAAAGAACCCAACAGCCCTTCTAAGGGCTACAAGAAATTTTTTTTGTCTCCTGGCTTGGCTGGCACTAGTAGTGCAGCTATCGCCATATATAACCCCCTTTTTTTTTATTGTTATATCTCAGTGATACAAATCCATTTCACACAGCTGCGTGGAACCATTCTATGTGTCACAGTTCAGTACACTCACTACAATCCGTATTTTCTGTCCAGGTGACACTTTCTCTACGTCACTTAATACAACCAGGTCTTTTGCTTCCACGTATATAGCTTGATCCCAAAAATCTCTGTGCGACATTTGTCTGGGTCGCAGTCAAAATAGCCACCGTCAGCAGGGTGTGAGTTAGCTCTACGATAGTTTCTGCACGTCACGTTCCAAAAAAAACAAAACTAAAAAAAAAAAATTAAAAAAAAAATATATAAAAAAAATAGTTTTTTGTTGTTTTAGCTCAGTGATACAAATCCATTTCACACAGCAGTGTGGAACCATTCTGTGTGTCACAGTTCAGTACACTCACTACAATCTGTATTTTCTGTCCAGGTGACACTTTCTGTAAATCCCCACTGTCAGCACACCGAGACTGCAAAATGTCTTGCGAATTGGGGCAGAGAATGTTCTGGGGTAGCACATCAGAGAAGGGGTGACTATGGGGTTCCAGGGAGTACGTGACCACATGCAATCTCCATCCAAAAAGTCATACTGAGGCTCACCACCATGCTTTACACTGCAATCCTATTACTGAGGCTCACCACCATGCTTTACACTGCAATCTTATTACTGAGGCTCACCACCATGCTTTACACTGCAATCTTATTGAAAGACAGACAATCAGGGGTTCACCGCCAGGTTGTCAGGCAGCATTTTTAAGTGGGTCACCATTACCGTGTCCCTGAAAATTGCCTTGGGGTCATCGCCAGACTATTTTTATGAAAGGCCATGGGGTTCTATACACACAGTGCTGACGGAAGCCCATCAGCCTTTCTAAACACAATTGAATCTGTCCCATCATGAGAAAGTCCCCCCCCAAGGAGTCCCCACTGTAACTTGCTTCCCATACAACTACCTCACCCTCCGACACCTGTGTCTCGCCATTGTCCACCACCTCCTCAGACAACACTGGTAAATCCCCACTGTCAGCACACGGAGACTGCAAAAGGTCTTGTGAATTGGGGCAGAGAATGTTCTGGGGTAGCACATCAGAGAAGGGGTGACTATGGGGTTCCAGGGAGTACGTGACCACATGCAGTCTCCATCTGAAAAGTCATACTGAGGTTCACCACCATGCTTTACACTGCAATCTTATTACTGAGGCTCACCACCATGCTTTACACTGCAATCTTATTGAAAGACAATCAGGGGTTCACCGCCAAGTTGTCAGGCAGCATTTTTAAGTGGGTCACCATTACCGTGTCCCTGAAAATTGGCGGTGATGGACCTTCGTTGCACCTAGTTGGGTGCTTCCCTAACATGTGATGGACATGTGCCTCGCCTTTCTTGGTCTGGGTGAGCACAATTGCCATGAGGGTAACCACCAGGCTGTTGCCTGAGACTTTGGGGTAATGGTGGGATTAGGCAGCCTCAGAGGCATCCATGCATGCTGCCCCTGCTGTTTCCTGTCCATTTCCGTGGTGTTTCCATCATTTTCTGAGGTTTCCAGGTTTTCACCCAGCCTTCCCTAGGCAGAGCCTTGGTCCCCTGCAAAAAATGCTCGAGTCTCCCATTGACTTCAATGGGGTTCGTTATTCTAAACGAGCACCCGAGCATCGGGAAAAGTTCGACTCGAATAACGAGCACCCGAGCATTTTAGTGCTCGCTCATCTCTAATTATAATCTTATCCATAGACCATGAAAAAAAGAGATGAGCGAAGATTATAAGACTTTGATTCGGCTGCTTCAGCGAATTTCAAATTAGTTTTGTGGTGAATTACTTAGTCATGAAGCACATTTCTTTGTAAGTAGCGGGTTCAATGATGAGAAACGGCAAATGTCCCTCCCCCCATCATTGAACCCCTCAGATGCTACGTTAGTCGCTGATCGTGGCATCTGAGATAAAAAATTAGGGCTTAGATATTCAAATTGCTATATCGACTGTTTATTACATTGTATGACTGTTTATGCAACTTTTTATTTAGAATAAAAACCGTTTTAAAAAAAATGAGGGCTTTCAGAGGTAAATCAGTAAAAAAAAACCCCCAAAAACTCATCCATTTGAGCCCCTGAAGAGGCTGCCCCGACTAAACTGATTGAAGATCCAGCATAAAATCTCACATTGTGTGATGACATCATCCTGCTGGCTGACATGGTGACGTCATACGTCACCGTGCTCGAGATTTCGCGTGGGATCTTCAATCAAGATGGCTGCGGGGGCCTCTTTGCGCTCAAATGGATGAAGTGAGTATGAATTTTTTTTTACCACTATTACAGTGAAAATTGATTTGTTACCACGAAGCATGAGGAAATTCAGCTTTGCGGCGAATTGATTTTTTCCTGAAAGTCCACTTCGGATACTTCGGTTCACTCCACACTCAGTATGTCAATTTAGGCTACATATCTCCACTGTGGATATCACCCTTTTCAATGTATGGGTGAAGTCCGTGTCTGTGACAAATCTGCACATACTGTAACTCACCCTGATTTTGCCATAGATCCTCTGCAAATTCTCTTGCAAAATGCATCCCATCTGGATGTACTCTAAAAAAAAATGACAACCCGTCTGGACTAGAGATGAGCGAGCACTAAAATGCTCGGGTGCTCGTTATTCGAGTCGAACTTTTCCCGATGCTTGGGTGCTCGTTTCGAATAACGAACCCCATTGAAGTCAATGGGAGACTCGAGCATTTTTGCGGGGGACCAAGGCTCTGCCTAGGGAAGGCTGGGTGAAAACCTGGAAACCTCAGAAAATGATGGAAACACCACGGAAATGGACAGGAAACAGCAGGGGCAGCATGCATGGATGCCTCTGAGGCTGCCTAATCCCACCATTACCCCAAATTCTCAGGCAACAGCCTGGTGGTGACCCTCATGGCAATTGTGCTCACCCAGACCAAGAAAGGCGAGGCAAATACCCATCACATGTTAGGGAAGCACCCAACTAGGTGCAACGAAGGTCCATCACCGCCTGCAGGTGACACCACTGCTCATGCTGGCACTGCAGCTGAAATCAAGTTTAGTATCTGTTCGTATCAGTTGCTGTGCCTGCTGGTGGTATAGTGGTGAGCATAGCTACTTCCCAAGCAGTTGATCTGGGTTTGATTCCCATCTATCGCAGGAGGCAATTCAGAATCAGTACAATATCTAATACGTCCCCTATCCGGCTAAATTGTTTGTAGAGAGGGCCTGTAGGTGGGGGGCAGGCTGGGGGGGAAGGAGGTTTCGCTGGAAGAGCCAGAGGAGTGCCCCCTGGGCTAGCGTGTGTGGTGGTGACAACAGCCGGAATGGATTTGGAAAAACTGTTGCTTTAACCCGTATGGTATCGATTCTTCTCAGTTTAATACCGTATACGTCCCCTATCTTGGGACCCTATATTTAATGGATATTTCGAACACGGAAAACGGAAAAAGAGCTTGCTCTGGCCAGGGGAGTGTCTTTCCCACTGCAGCTAAGGGGACGTGTCCATGCTCTGCCTATCACAGGTCATGAGGCAGATAAAAGAAGAACAAAAAACAAACATGAGTACAACTTCTAATACGTCCCCTATCCGGCTAAATTGTTTGTAGAGTGGGCCTGTAGGTGGGGGGGGGCAGGCTGGGGCAAGGAGGTTTCGCTGGAAGAGCCAGAGGAGTGCCCCCTGGGCTAGCGTGTGTGGTGGTGACAACAGCCGGATGTATTTAGAATGACGACGCAGGACCCCAACTTAAAAATTTAGCATCAACCGGTACAGTCGGAAATTATGAGATTGATCAAGTGTGGTATGTCTTCTATGTATACTACTCAGTTTAATACCGTATATGGCAGCTATCCGGAAAAATAGTTTGGAGAGAGAGAAAGATAGGAAAAAGACGTAAATTGTTTGGAGAATTCCATCTCGTGGGCAAATGTGGAATTCCATCTCGTGGGCACGTCGCACAACAGTCAGTGAGCGGGCAGTTGTAGGCGGCGCTGCGCTGCCCTGAGAGTGGCAGCATCTGTGGTCGACTTGCGGAAATGCGCACAGATGCGGCGCACCTTGGTGAGCAAATCAGACAGATTGGGGTATGTCTTGAGGAACCGTTGAACAATTAGGTTGAACACGTGGGCCAGGCATGGCACGTGTCAGTCTGCCGAGTTGCAGAGCCGCCACCAGGTTACGCCCGTTGTCACACACAACCATGCCTGGCTTGAGGTTCAGCGGTGCCAGCCACACATCGGTCTGCGCCGTGATGCCCTGTAACAGCTCTTGGGCCGTGTGCCTTTTGTCACCTAAGCTCAGCAGTTTGAGCACCGCCTGCTGGCGCTTCCCCACGGCACTGCTGCTGCGCCTAGAGCTACCGACTGAAGGCGCCGTGCCCACGGATGGTAATTCGGTGGAGGAGGAGGGGTCGTCGGAGGAGGCATAGTACGTCTGAGAGACCGTGACCGAGGTAGGCCCCGCAATCCTCGGTGTGGGCAGTACATGAGCGGCCCCAGGGTCAGTCTCGGTCCCAGCCTCCACCAAGTTAACCCAATGTGCCGTCAGTGAGATATAGTGTCCCTGCCCGGCAGCACTTGTCCACGTGTCCGTGGTTAGGTGGACCTTATCACTAACCGCATTGGTCAGGGCACGGATGATGTTCTCTGACACGTGCTGGTGTAGGGCTGGGACGGCACATCGGGAAAAATAGTGGCGGCTGGGGACGGAATACTGAGGGGCAGCCACCGCCATGAGATTTCGAAAGGCCTCGGTCTCTACCAGCCTATAGGGCAGCATCTCCAGGCTAAGCAATTTGGAGATGTGGACGTTGAGGGCTTGGGCATGTGGGTGGGTGGAACTGTATTTCCTCTTGCGCTCCAGCGTCTGCTGTAAAGACAGCTGAATGCTGCGCTGGGACACGTTGGTGGACGCTGTGGAGGATCGTGGAGGCGAAGGTGTGGTTTTCCGGCGGGAGGCGCTCATGCCGGGGTCCTGGGCAGGGGGTTGACTAGCAGAGGCAGCGAGTGACGCAGGGGGTTGACTAGCAGAGGCAGCGAGTGACACAGGGGAAGGAGCAGTGGTGGGACCCGCAGGAGGTGGTGAACGACCTTGGTTCCATTGAGTGGGGTGTTTAGCACTCATATGCCTGCGCATGCTGGTGGTGGTTAGGCTAGTAGTGGTGGCACCCCTGCTGATCCTGGTGTGGCACAGGTTGCACACCACAGTCCGTCGGTCATCCTCACTTTCTTTAAAAAACCTCCAGACTTGCGAACATCTAGACCTCGCCACGGGAGCTTCACTACGTGAAACAGTTGCTGCTGATGCACCAGCTCTGGCCCTGCTTCTCCCTCTGGCCACACCACTGCCTCTTACAACCTGTTCTGGTGCAGCACTCGCCTCCGCCTCAGAAGCACTGTCTTCACTCGGCATATCAACCCAGCTTGGGTCAGTCACCTCATCATCCTCCGATTCCTCAGTCTGCTCCCCCCTCGGAATTCCTCCCCTAACAACAACTTCACCACTGTCTGACAACCGTGTCTCCTCATCGTCTGACACCTCTTTACAAACTTCTTCCACTAACTCAACATTGTCATCATCATCACCCACAGACTGCGACAGCTGGAAAACTTGGGCACCGGGAACGAGGTCAGCAGCAACCTGAGAAGTGGTTTGTGACTCTGGGAAGGGTCCAGAAAACAGTTCCTGAGAGTATGCCGGATCACATTCCAAATTTTCCTGGGAGGGGGCAGACTGGGGGGAAGGAGGTTGAGGTGGAGGAGCCATAGGAGTGCTCCCTTGGGTAACGTGGGTGGACTGCGTGGAAGACTGACTGGTGGACAAATTACTTGAAGCATTGTCCGCAATCCACGAGATCAGCTGTTCGCACTGTTGTGGTTTCAATAGTCCTCTACCACGTGTCCCTGTAAGTTGAGACATGAAGCTAGGGAGTGTAACTCTGCGGCGTTCCACAGCTCCCTCATCAGCAGATACTGTCTCACCCTGCCCAGGACCACGGCCTCTGCCCCCTGCAGTAATTGAATGCCCACGCCCACGCCCTCGTCCTCGACCCTTAGCCCTGGGGTTCAACATTGTTTGTATATAAGTGTATGATATAAAAAAAAAATTAAACGGGCCTGGTGTACTGAAACCCACAAACTTGTTCAGTCTGGTAGAATTAAGTGACGTACAGAAAGTGTCACCTGGACAGTATATACGGATGGGAGCGAGTGTGCTGAACTGTGACACACAGAAAGGTTACACACAGCTGAGTAAAATGGATTTGTATCACTGAACTAAAACAACTGAAAAAATAATTTTTTTTTTATATTTTGTTTTTTTGGGAACGTGACGTGCAGGAACTATGGTAGAACTCACTGACACCCTGTTAACGGTGGCTATTTAGTCTGCGACCCAGACAAATGTCGCACAGAGAATTTTCTGGATCAAGCGGTAGATGATATTGGTAGCAAATGACTTGGTTGTATTGTGTGACGTACAGAAAGTGTCACCTGGACAGTATATACGGATCGGAGCGAATGTGCTGAACTGTGACACACAGAAAGGTTACACGCAGCTGAGTAAAATGGATTTGTATCACTGAGCTAAAACAACTGAAAAAATATATTTTTTTTTTTATATTTTGTTTTTTTGGGAACGTGACGTGCAGGAACTATGGTAGGACTGACTGACACCCTGTTAACAGTGACTATTTAGTCTGCGACCCAGACAAATGTCGCACAGAGAGTTTTCTGGATCAAGCTGTAGATGATATTGGTAGCAAATGACTTGGTTGTATTCTGTGACGTACAGAAAGTGTCACCTGGACAGTATATATGGATTGGAGTGAGTCAGTGCTGAACTGTGACACACAGAATGGTTCCACAGTGCTGTGTACAATGGATTTGTATCACTGAGATAGAACAATAAAAAAAAAAACAGGGTTAGATATGGCGATAGCTGCACTACTAGTGCCAGCCAGCCAAGCCAGGAGACTGTTGGGTTCTTTGTGGGTGATTCCTGCCTAACTGAGAACTAAATTCAGGCCCTAACACTGTCCCTGAAACGCAGCAGCTCTATCCCTAACGACATCCAGACGGCATCTGAGCCGAGCGCCGCGGCCAGTCACTAGTATATTCCAGGGTCACCTGATCAGGCCAGCCAACCCCTGCTATCGACATGTAAGGGCCCCACGTGATGCTGGGTGTACTGTAGAGTCTCCTGGCTTGTGATTGGCTGTGTTTATAGGCACCAAAAAAGCACGATGCGGAAGTTGCCATTTCCTCGAGTATGGCGAGATACTCGTCCGAGCTGCGAGTACTTACGAGTACCCTAATACTCGAACGAGCACCAAGCTCGGACGAGTATGCTCGCTCATCTCTAGTCTGGACGTACAGTTCTGCCTGTGTCAACAATTATATCTAAGACATTAATAATATTTGCATTTTATATTATTACATGCCTTCAAAATATTTTACATTTTCTTTGGCCCTCCTGGAAACATTGCTGTAATTTCAGAGCTCATCATAGTTTGCACACAATTGCTTGTTTTGTAGCAAGTCATTTAAAAAAATAACAATTTGAAGTCCCCGGACACGGGCGCACAATAAACTAACCCAAGAAAACATGCATATAGCCTATATCCAGACATCATTTCATACATCTTCCAGTACTTTGGGAAATAATGCATAGAATTCCAAATAATTAATTTGCAGTCCCAGATTGTGCATCTCTACATGTAAATCCCAGCATGTAATCTCATTTTCGTTTCTCCCCATAACACATCGATTTTCTGAATGTCATTAACTGGCAGCTGACATGGGATTTAGCAAGTATATACAATAAATTCCTGTGTCTATATGGGGCTTTGAACTGTCATTGTAATTATCTCTTTAATCTTTCTATAGCAAAGCTTGTGAGAATATGAGCACTTGCCTACAGATTTCAACCTGTCTATCTTAACCAATCTATTTAAGCAGATTTAGCCATAATTGCTGGAGTAATTCTGCCACCACAGATAAACCTGGGCAATTTAAATTGAGTTTTATTGTTCTTCTTAATTGTTTCTGTATTGCAAGTCATCCATTCTAAAGGGAAATCCATACTGAAAAGATGACATTAAGGAGCCCTAAATGATGTTGTTTGTGCTGTTTGCTCTTTGTAAATGGCATTAAAGGGGTTGTCTCACTTCAGTAAGTTGCATTTATCATGTAGAGAAAGTTAATATAAGACACTTACTAATGTATTGTGATTGTCCATATTGCGTTCTTTTCTGGCTAGACTCATTTTGCCATCACATTATACACTTTTAGTTTCCATGGTTATGACCACCGTTCAATCCACCAGCGGTGGCCGTGCTATAGGAAAAAGCGCTGGACTATGTGCATCCCTATTGTCCATACCACCAGAGAGGGCAGTGCTTTTCCTATAGTGTGCCAGCAAGGCCGCTGATGCTAGATTACAGGGTGGTCGAACTCATGGAAACGAGCAGTTTATAATGTGATGGAAAAATAAATCCAGCCAGCAAAGGAGGCAATATGGATACTCACAACACATTAGTAAGTGCCTTGTAATAAAGGGGTTGTCTCACTTCAGTAAGTGGTATGTATCATGTAGAGAAAGTTAATACTAGCCACTTACTTATGTATTGTGATTGTCCATATTGCTTCCTTTGCTGGCTGGATTCATTTTTCCATAACATTATACACGGTTTGTTTCCATGGTTATGACCACCCTACAATCCATCAGTGGTGGTTGTTCTTGCACACTATAGGAAAAATGCGCCAGCCTCTCTGGTGGCCAGGAATGTGAGAGCTCACATACGCTGGTGCTGATTGCAGGGTGGTCGTAACCATGGAAATGAGCAGTGTATAATGTGATGGAAAAATGAAGCAATATGGACAATAATAATAATACTACATTACAAAGTGGCTTGTATTAACCTTCTCTACATGATAAATGCCATCTGCTGAAGTGAGACAACCGCTTTAAAATGAATTAACACCTAGAAAAAGTAATGGCATTAACTATAAAGAACTGAGGAAAATATTTCATGAATTTTTAGTAAAATCATAATTTCATACTGTTAAATTAGACTTTGTAGACTTTGTAAACTGCAAAAAAAAAAAAAAGGGTGTTAGTCAGCACATCCCAATGCGCAGGTGCATGCCACCATGGCTGAAAGCACAAAAGCAAAAACAAACACAATGCAACAGCACTCTGCAAACACAAATAATAAGGTAAATACAATAGTGCCATACTCACTATAGAAAATGCTAATGCTGCACTATAAATGTGAGATTCTTGGCAAATATATTTTCTCCTTGTAGACTCTGTAGACTGCACTTGCTTCTCTATCTAAGTTGCTTCTCTTAAGTATCCAGAATTGATTTGACGCCTTAGTATAGACATATTGTTGGATAACTCAATTGTTCAATGTGAACTTTGCCTTCAACATATATTTTAATGCATAACCACATGTGCGTTATATAGCTTTATGATCTATACAGGCTGTAGAAATAAATGGTGGGGGTTGTGAAGGTCATACTGAGTATGCTCTCTCTTTCATAGTAGTAGTACCAGTGCTTGCATAGAAAAGGCTAGATTCTAAGGAAAGTTTTTGGGTTGCACATTAAGGTTTGAATGATAGGGAAACATCAAATAGCCTAAATAGGAAAATTTCAGAGGAGAGCAGAGACATGGAGAAAGGCAAGAGTGTGAAGAGTAGAGACTAGACTATCAGGACCAGAAAGGAGGTTCTGTTTGGGTTGGTATCTGGAGGTTAGTGACGAGAAGTGCAGGGGATCATGGTTAGAGTCCTTTGTGTAAGTGTAAGGATATTGAAGTATATTTTTTTAGTTGATTGCCAGCTAGTGTAAGGTCTGAGATGGAAAAGTACAGGTTAATGTGTTGAAGAGTGGAGTAGGAGAAAAGGTTCTTGACTTTTTTAGTAGACCACACAGGAGCATGTTGTAATAGTTTAGCAGTGATACAGTAAGGGTAAGCATTAACTTTGGTTGTGTAATGGTATGGGAAACAATCAAATTCCTTGTGTTTGTCCTTGGATTCTGTCATCTGTGGAGTGGTGTGTATAAACTTGTATATACTTGAAATTTAGGCACCTACTTCTGACTTGTATTTGTGTCATTCAAAAGAACCCTTCTACCATCACCATCCAGACATACTCTTTTTGGAGCCTTGCTCAGCATGTCTAAACACTCTCATGTTCCTCCTTCCTGCATCTATGTCTTATTACAGAGATGGCTCTCTGCTCCAGCATATGCCTCCTGAGGAAGGGGATACAATTGAAAGTCATGGCTCTGCCAAAAATGCCTGCTGCCAGAGAGTCCATTACAGGGATACCATTTGCCCTATGGTTAATGCAGTGGTCAGTACTTGTCTCCGGGGCCCAGGGCTTTGAGATCCATCCAGGAAAGAGCTTATTACCTTATCCATGTAAGAGCAAAGAGCAGGGCATCTGTCACTTGGTTTAGTCAGCACTAAACCAGAGTTTCTATATGATTTCCAACCACAACAATGAGGAGTAAAGGGTCCAGCGCTAATTTCACAAGAAAGTTGTTCTTCCATGAGAAATTCTCTGTGGGACCATGATATCAATCCAATTGTAAGATGAGTTGTAATTTTGACCCCATAAGATGATTAACATAAAATATTCCATAACACATGTAAAAACACCCTCTCAAATCGTTGAGTGGTCTGCAGGCCTTGTCACTGGCCAGAAGTCCTTAAAGGGGTTGTGTCACCTCAAACCTTGGTGGCATATTGCTAGGAGGTACGGTTCCCAAAGCTGGGATCTACACATATCTCTAGAAAAGGACCTCAAAAGTGAACAGAAAACAGCCGTGCATACATAGCAATCCTCTCTTAACCCCTTTAAGGCCGAAGCTACTTTTACACTTAATGCCGAAGCCACATTTTTTAAATCTGCCATGTGTCACTTTATTAATTCATAACTTTGGGATTCTTTCACCGATTCGACTGATTCCAAGATTGTTTTTTCATGACACATTGTACCCCACGACAGAGGTAAATTTGAGTCAATATAAGTCACCTTTATTTATAAAAAAATCCAAAATTTACAGAAAATTTTTAAAAATTTGTAATTTTCAAACTTTGAATTTCTCTGCTATTAAGGCAGATAGTGATCCCTCACAATTTGAGAAGCAATTCTTAAAATTTTTAAGAAATTTTCCAAAACCATTTTTTTAAGGACCAGTTCAGTTCTGAAGTCACTTTGTGGGGCTAACATAATAGAAACCACCATAAATTACCCCATTTTAGAAACTACACCCCTCAAGGTTTTCAAAACTAATTTTACAAACTTTGTTAACCCTTTATGTATTCCACAAGATTTAAAAGAAAATGGAGATGACATTTCAAAATTTCACTTTTTTTGGCAGATTTTCCATTTTAATCCATTTTTTCATGTAACACATCAAGGGTTAATAGCAAAAAAAACCTCAAAAACTATTACCCTGATTCTGCGATTTACAGAAACACCCCACATGTGATTGTAAACTACTGTATGGGTGCATGGGCAAGCACAGAAGGAAAGGTGCGCCAGATGGTTTTTGGAGGCCGAATTTTGCTGGGCTGGTTTTTAGACACCATGTCCCATTTGAAGCCCCCCCGATGCACCCCTACAGTAGAAACAACCAAAAAGTGCCCATATTTTGGAAACTAAGGGATAAGGTGACAGTGTTATTGATAATATTTTGGGGTACATGTGATTTTTGATCACTTTATATTACACTTTTTGTTAGGCAAGGTAAACAAAAATGGCTGTTCTGGCTCAGTTTTTTTTTTTTTTTTTTTTACTGTGTTCACCTGAGGGGTTAACTAATGTGATATTTTTGTAGAGCAGGTTGTTACAGACGTGGCGATACCTAACACGTATAGTTTTTTTTATTTATTTAAGTTTTACACAATAATATCATTTTTGAAACAAAAAAATCATGTTTTAGTGTCTCCATTGTCTGAGAGCTGTAGTTTTTTTATTTTTTGGGCAATTGTCTCAGGTAGGGGCTCATTTTTTGCGGGAAGAGGTGAGTGTTAGATTAGTACTATTTTTAAGGGGTATACGCCTTTTTGATCGCTTGGTATTACACTTTTTGTGATGTAAAGTGACAAAAAATTGCTTTTTTTTACCGTTTTTATTTTAGTTTTTTTTACTGTGTTTACCTGAGGGGTTAACTAATGTGATATTTTTGTAGAGCAGGTTGTTACGGACGTGGCAATACCTAACATGTATAGTTTTTTTATTTATTTAAGTTTTACAGAATAATATCATTTTTGAAACAAAAAAAAATCGTGTTTTAGTGTCTCCATTGTCTGAGAGCTGTAGTTTTTTTATTTTTTGGGCAATTGTCTCAGGTAGGGGCTCATTTTTTGCGGGAAGAGGTGACCGCTAGATTGGTACTAGTTTGAGGGGCATACGCCTTTTTGATCACTTGGTATTACACTTTTTGTGATGTTTTTTGACCCTGTTTTTATTTTATTATTTTTACGGTGTTCACCTGAGGGGTTGGGTCATGTGATATTTTTATAGAGTGGGTTTTTACGGACGTGGCGATACCTAATATGTTAAGGTATTTTATTTTCTTCATTTTTATCAATTATATGCTTATATGGGGAAAAATGGGATTCTTTTAAACTTTTTTTTAACTTTTTTATATTTTTTTACACTTTTTTGACTCAGACCCACTTGGTTCTTGAAGATCCATTGGGTTTGGTGTTTTACAATACACTGCAGTACACTGTATAGTGTACTGCAGTGTATTTTCATTCCTAGTAAGCATGTGCAGGCTCCTGCCTTTAGCAGGAGCTTGATCAGGCTTACCTCTACCATGGCAAGCCGGACGAAAGCGTCCGGTTGCCATGGTAACCATCAGGATGCTGCCACAGCAGAGCAGCGTCCTGATGGGAGGGAGCTCCCTCTCTCCTCCCCACACCATCGGTGCACTGCCAGAGCACCGCAGCGCCCGATGGGAGAGGGAGGGAGCCCTGTTAACCCTTTCCATACTGTGGTCCCTACGGACCGCGGCATGGAAGGGGTTAAACGGCCGACATCGCTGCCAGCAGCGATGTCGGCCGTTTGAAGCAGAGTGTCAGCTGTATGCTGACACTCTGCTTCAACCGCTCGGCCATCCTGAATACCGCTCGCCATCCTGACATCGAGGAGGGGGGGGGGATGAATTAAAAAATAAAATGTCGGGAAAGGTGTGTGTGTGTGGGTGTGCGTGTGTGCGTGTGTGTGTGTGTGGTCTGCACACATTTTATGAGGATCTGATCTGCGGGGATCAGATCCTTTCAGCCAGCACGCGTATCCTGTGATTGGCTAGTCTGAACAGACTAGCCAATCACAGCGATCGCTGGCCCGGGACCGCCCCCATTGGTCCTGGGCTGGTTAGCTGAGACCCCTGGCTGTAAGTAACAGCCGGGGTCTCAGCGCTGTCACCATGTCAGCAGACATGGTGACAGTTTAATGCCATGACGTGTATACTCGTCATGGAGCGCTAAATAGCAGTGCTCCATGACGAGTATACGCGTCATTGGGCGGGAAGGGGTTATGTCTATAAAATATTAAAGGAGTTTTATAGGTGTAGAATATTCATGACCTATCCTCAGGATAGGTCATCAATACCTCATAGTATTTCCTGGTGGGGATCTGAAACCTTGCACCGCCACAGATGAGGCTAAGGAGCTCTGGTGAGCGCTGCAGACTCCTCACAGTTTACTAAGTACATTGTAGTAGCTGTGCTTGATATTGCAGCCCAGGTTCATTCATTTGAATGGGACTGGGCTCTGCCTAGGTCACGTGACCGATGAATGTGATGTCAGTGGCCTAGAAAGAGGTTGTAGCACTCACCAGAGCGCCACTGCTTCTTCAAACAGGTGATTAGCATGACGTATTCTAAGGATAGGTCATTAATAGTCTTATTCTGGGAAACCATTTAATTGACTTTGCACTGTGATTGGCACTTGATCAGGACCTGTAATATTTGATATTCTTGCATTGACTACAGACTGTAAGTTTAGTATGAGTGTTATGGACCTGTGAAAAATGGGGGAAATCCATATCTGTAGGATAAAATACATGCCAGTGGTCCAGATGATAAATAAGGAAGAACTTTGTTCACACAATTAAAAAATGGAATAAAAAGCTTTTACAAATACAATGTATTGCATATTTTAACAACAGTGTGGTAGTAATAAAATAGTGGCCGCTTTATTAATGCACTTTTAACACTACGCAGAAGGATTAAGAACCCAGTCATTTAGTGTTATTGAAGAAAACTATTTCTAATTATCACTTATTTGCACAATTGTTAAACGCACATATGACTCCTAGATAAAGATGAGAAAAGCTCATATTATTAGATCCGACCCATCATAAAGATCAAAGCAGAATAAACATAGCTTAAATGTTGGTAAGCTTATAGACAGACAAGGGAGGAGAATGGAAAGGTCATAGTCAGGCTCTGCACTAACAGCTTGAATCTAACTTTAAATTGAACAGTTTTATAATATTTACATAGACACAAATTAAGCAATCTAATGTAGCTACTTGATGGTCAATATACTGGCTTTGATGGGATGACGTGTCTTAAGGAGGCTGATTTTACCATGCTTTTCAGTGGTTATTAGATAATCTAAATTTCACAATCACGTTAAGGCTAGTTTCATACTAGCGCTAAACTGTTCCAGAAGGCTATTATGGTAGAGGAACAGCCTGCGAAAGTTCATCTCATCCGGCATAGCAGGAAGCTGCCAGTGCACCACCAGGCCCCATTGAGTACAATAGGACTTAGCGCAGATCCGGCCTTGTTCGGCATTTGTGCCGAGATTCAGCTGGACAAATACAACTACAGGCAGTGTATTTTGGCCGGCTGAATCCCGGTACCAATGCTGGAAACAGGCCAGATCCCCGCTGGGTCCTATTATAGTTAATAGGCTCTGGTGGGGAAAGGTAGTATCCGGCTATGCCAGATATGATGAACTCTGGCAGGCTGTTGGAACAGTTTAGCACTAGTGTGAGACTAGCCTAAGCCAGTTACAGGCACCTTCCTTGACTACTACAATGTTCTCCTATTGGTTTCATAAACTAGACTCCCACCACTACATCCATTAAGAATGCTGATACTACACAAATTTACCCATCACATCATTCCTTATCTAAAATCAACTCTTCACTGGTTTACTGACCATACACATTCAATATCTGTTTGGCTGACCGCTATCTCTGCCAGCTCCTTTCTAATTCACAAACTAGAAAAAAAAAAAAAAATGGAACACACAGTTCCCTAAGGTAATGACGTCCAGACTGAATGGTCAGATAACCTCACCTCCCGCGATGAAAGGTGCTAACCGGAGAAGGTCTGTAACACAACTGTCACATATTATGGAGGCTTGAGGATGCAAGATGTAGCTACCAGGAACTCACCATCTGAGGAGCACCCTCAGACAGATCTTCAAGACACAAAACAAAAACTGAAGAACAAGAAGGCTGGTGCACTGCTCAAACAATACCCCACACATTCCAATAAAGATAAAGGAACATCCATCTTTATTTGATACAACATTTCACTATTTACCAATAGACCATGCGATACAGATGCCTGTACTGCGGGGCAGGGGAGGGAGAGGCGTCTCCCCTGCCCGTTCCTCTGATAGGCTGCAGGCCTAGTGCCTGCAGCCTATCAGAGGCCGGCTCAGAAGGCGCGATGACGTCATTGCGCCGCCTGAGCCGCACAGCATGGGACACAGGTCGGAAGAGGCCTGCATCACATCGCTGCCAGCTCCATGGAGGTAAGTATAAGTGTTTTTTTTTTTTTTTTTATTGTAGCAGTCACAGACCGGAGCTTTATTGGGGGCACTGGGGGCATTTTTAGGGGCACATGGGGGCATTTTACTGACACTGGGGGCATTTGTACTGGCACATGAGGGCATTTTACTGCAGCACTGGGGCATTTTTACTGGCACATGGCACTGGGGCATTTTTACTGGCACATGGGGCACTGGGGGCATTTTACTGGCACCGGGGGACATTTTTACTGGCACATGGGGGCATTTGTACTGGCACATGGGGGGCATTTTTACTGGCACATGGGGCACTGGGGGCATTTCTTACTGGCACATGGGGCACTGGGGGGCATTTCTTTATGGCATGGGAGCACTGGGGGCATTTTTACTGGCACTGAGGGCATTTTTACTGGCACTGGGGGCATTTTTACTGGCACATGGGGGCACTGGGGCATTTCTTACTGGCAAATGGGGGCACTGGGGGCATTTCTTACTGGCACATGATTTTGAGGGGTAATCAATGGGGGGAACTTCTGGCGCATTATTGGGGCGTTTCTTACTGGCACATAATTTGGGGTGAAATTTTGGGGGCACTTTTTACTGGCACATTAAAAGCATTATTACTTCTGGGGCACAGTGGGGACATTAGTACTGTTGGGGGCACTATTCCTAACAGGTGCACTCTGGCAGAGAATTATTAGTTGGGACTTTGGGAGCACTATTACTGTGGGGGCACCCTGGCACAGTATCAGCGCAGTTATTTCTGGGGGACGTCATGTTTACACTATTACTGTCAGGGACACTATTTGCTGGGCGCAGGTATTTTAGGACACTGTGTGCCAATAATTATTGAAGGACACTATCTGTGTGGTACTAGTGGCACAGTACTGGGGGTGGTAGGATTATTTGTCCAGAAGATGGGAGGATGATGGAAAAGTAGTAAACTAAGATTTTTTTCTGTCAAACTGCAGAGATGAAAAATGGCTGAAAAATGGCGTCTGGTCTGAAAGGAGAAGATGACGGAAGAGAAGATCTACATCAGAGGAGACGTCACTGGATGTAAGAGGTATGGGGCGCTGTATTAGGCTACATTCATGTGAACATTTTGTTTTGCAGTCTGCAAATTACGGATCCGCAAAAAAAGGATGATGTTCCGTATGGCATCCGTTTTTTTTTTTTTGCAGATCCACTGTAACAATGCCTATCCTTTTCCGCAAATGGACAAAAATAGGAATGGACATACAGATGCGGACAGCACACAGTGTTCATTGAAGTGAATGGGTCTGCATCTGAGCCGCAAAATATGCAGATCGGAGGCCGCAAAAACAACTGTGGTATGAATGTAGCCTTACCCTGTATGTTCTGTAGTGATATACGTAATGTTAGGAGGGAAAAGGTTAAGGTGAGAATTTGGCAATGGGGGGGGGGTTTCAATTTTTGACTTGGCCGGCAGAAAAGCTAGGTGCACCAGCGCTGAGGGAAGGGGGGGGGCCCAAGCTGAACTCTTGCACCAGGGCCCATGAGCCTTTAGCTACGCCCCTGAATAGATGCATGTATGGTGGTGTATGGAATCCATGGGAACTACTGTATAATGCCTCCATGTCTTCATGTTCTCCTCTAGATGCATTACTTCTATGAGGGAACACCTGCAGGAGTATGGCAAAGTGGGTTATTTTAATTGTATTACAGATCCACACAGATTCTTAATGATGTCATTTGCATGTGAACTCTGACGGTTGAGGGTATCTCATGCCAAGGATATATAGTACCCTGCCAAACTCTCAAAGTTCCCATACACCTTCAACAACTGTCCGCCGAACAACTTTTTTTGTCCAACATCTCTCTCTCTTAAACTCCCCATACACTTACACATTTCGGAGGAGAGTGGAGAAAGGTGCTGGTGGTGACTTATCTCCTGGGAGAAAACAGGGATCGGGTGAAAAAATTATTTTTGCCTGATCCTTCTTTCCCTTGGCATTATCTGTGGGGGAGCGTTCTGAGCTCTCCATATACATTAGATTGTTGGCTAGCCCTGTCAAAAATTGTGGGTTCGGCCAACAATTCACTCGTGTCTTGGGGGCCTTTAGAGCAAGACTTTATGTCAGAGTTATAGAGACATTTTATCTGAACTGCTGATACTGCACTTAAAAATGGCTGACTGTGGAGTGGAAGGGAAAAGAAGTACTAAAGAGTGAAAAAATGGCTGTTTAAAATAATGTACTTTTTCTATAAAATTATAGATATAAGCCGTAAACAAAACAGAGCTGTTAATTAAGGCCTGAAATGAAAAGAGGCAGATGGAATTAAAGGAAGGAATGCAGTCATCCGTGGTTTATGCCAACTTTATAACATAAGTATTAGTTGACTTGATACATAATTGTGTTCGCATCAGCAAAGAAAAAAAGTGCAAAATCCAAGAAGCAAATGTCTTTCAGTTCTGTATTAAATGTACTTGTGCCCACATTCTGCTTTATGCAAGAGGGGACAAAAATCAACATAATTCACTGTAATTTATGTTAAAGAGGAATTGATTGACCGAAGATTTTCTCGTAAGTGGCTTTAAATCATACAAAATAGCAACTTAATTAGCCGTGAAAATATAAGTATTATATTTTGTACAGTAAAGCCATCTGTAATAGGATTTTTGGCCTCAGCACTGTTTAATTCTAACTACTTTGCTGATATCAAAACAATAAAATGATGATACGAGATATGTACAAAAAAGGAAAGTGCTGAATAATTGTCACATGTGTTTGTCACGTCGGTGTTCCGTGCCCACCACTTCCCTGCTCTCTTTTGCAGACTACTCACCCGTGCCTCGTTGCTCTGTCCCGCTCCTCCTGGCCTGTTCTTTAGGGCGCAGAGCATTCTCTCTCTCAGCTTTTAAAAAGGGCACCATGTGCAGCCAAATTGTCCCCCAGCCAATGGCTTGATCTTGATGCACCTTGGTATATAAGGCAGCCTCCTCGAGGGCCAGGTGCCTGAGCTCAGGTTTCGAGTTCCCAGTCTATCAGCAAAGGTGTTGTGTAATTTGTTAGTCTGACCATGTACTAAAACTCTTGCATGCCTGACTATTTTGACCATAGCTTGTTCTTCATTCTGATCCATTGCCGCCTGCCCACACCCTTAACCTTTTATATGGAACAGCTCATACTTTGCCTGTCCTGACCTTGGCTAGTTTCATGATGATGATTTTTGCGTGACCCCTTGGTGATTTGCACTGGTGTACCTGACAGCTGTGGGTTAACTGCCAACTACACAAGGACTATTCCAGGAGGTAGTGGCCTGGTTGTTTTACTGCAGAGAAGTAGAGATACCTATATAGAGGTTAAAGGGGTTGTCCTATCCTCAGGATAGGTCATCAATATCAAATCTAAGGGGGTCTGACACCTGGCACCCCTGCTGATCAGCTGTTGAAGTCTCTATGCGTCTCGGAAGTGCAGTGTAATGACATTCAAGTGAATGGAGCAAGTGCTTGTAATTACACCATGCCACCATTCCATAGGAGACGAGGCAAAGTATAAAGACCAGGAAGCGGTGCTTGCATAAAGCGCTGCCTCTTTGTCAAACAGCTGATCGTCAGGGTGCCGGGTGTTGGACCCCTGCCATCTAATATTGATGACCTATCCTGACGATAGGTCATCATTAATGGCTGGACAACCGCTATAAAGGGTTTATACCAGGGGAGCACTAGGATAACACCCTTAGGTTTAGCCCAAAAGTCAAACCGGTTAGTTGGCACAGTGGGTCCATGCCCATTGCCTGTTACAGTAAGCTCAGGCCATTTTCAGGTCCTTTCTGAACTATTTCAAGAAATAGCACAACAGCGTGAACACCAAGAGCAAATACCGTATTTGTATAATGTCATCTGGTCCTCCTTTATCTGCCCCTCCTCGCTGTCACGAGTGGTCTTGCGTCTGGAATCAGACGTTCTGCGCGGCTTTCTAAGTGACAGGTTTGACAGGCTATTCCCTGTGGTTTGGGTGCTGTTCTCCACACCCCTTTCCCTCAGCTGTTGCCGCTTGGCAATTAGCTGTCTCCTACTTACCTCTTCCTCTCCCAGTATCCCTTGCGGTTTATATCTGCTACATCCCTGGTTGAGAGTGGTGTGGATCTCGGCTGAGATCCTGTTGCTGAGTTCTACTTAAAGTTAAGTGTTTTCCCTTCCTTTGGTTATTCCTGTTTGAGTCTCCTGTTCCTCCTTTCGCTTGGAGGAACGGGTTACTCTCTTGTGTCATTAGACTGCAGGGTGTCCTAGGGTTTACTCAGATTAGGTTCCTGTGTATGAGCTTTCCTACCACCCGGGTTAGTTCATACTGGTAGCCAGCTAGGGCCTAGTCTTAGGGTCCCCTGCAGGAGGTGACCAGTTCCCTGGTTTTGTCTGTTCCCATCCCTCATACGCTCGGTGTGGCTTTTTCCCCCACACCCGAGCGTGACATTATAAACCGCCGCTAACAAAAATTTATGTCATTTTTGTGCTGACATGGATGCTATTACTACACTGGCTGAACGGCTGCAGGGACTCAGCTTGGAGGTGGCTGACATCCGCAACCAGATTCAGAGACCACAGGCTGGTGGTTCTGGGGGTGCTGAGTGTCAGGCCTGTTTGGAGCCTAAGGTCCCCCTCCCGGATAGATTTTCTGGGGAATGTGATAATTTTGTTCTATTTAGGGAGGCGTGCAAATTGTATTTCAGACTGCGTCCACATTCTTCTGGTAATGAGGAACAGAAGGTTGGTGTGGTCATCTCGCTGCTTAAAGGGGATGCGCAGTCATGGGCCTTTTCTCTACCGGCCGGATCGCTGTCTCTCCGGTCGGTAGATGAATTTTTCAAGACCCTAGGGATTATCTATGATGACCCGGATCGTATCTCCCTGGCGGAGACCCAGATACGTAACCTTTGTCAGGGTGAGCGGCCGGTTGAGACTTATTGCTCTGAGTTTCGGAGGTGGGCGACCAATACTGAATGGAACGATCCGGCTTTACGTAGCCAATTCTGTCAAGGTTTGTCTGAAAGGCTGAAGGACGCTTTGGCCTTTCAGGAAACCCCTGTGTCTTTGGAAGCCGCTATGTCTCTTGCTGTGCGCATGGATAGGCGCCTGAGAGAGCGATCTAGGGGCCCCCGCTCTCAGGACGTACTATCACATAGTGTACCAGCTTCCTATGACACTTTGGGTGAATATTCCCCTAGGTTGATGTCTGGGGATGAACCTATGCAATTAGGGGGAGCCACTTCTGTAGCCACCCGTAAACATCTTGGTAATAAAAAGGGAGTGTGTTTTTTCTGTGGTCAGAAAGGACACTTTATCAATGTATGTCCATGCTTCCTATCTCTAAAGGAGAGAAAAGAAAAGGGGGCGTTGAATTCTCATCTCACTCTTGGTGGAGTGGGTAGGGAGACTGAAAATGTGCATTTGTCTTCATCCTGCAGTACCCGTTTTCTCCTGACTGCCGAGGTGGCGCTAGAATCAAAGGTTGTGAAAATTGAGGTGTTTATTGACAGCGGGGCAGGGGTGAACTTGATTGATGCTCAGTTTGTCCGTATGCATGGATTGTCACCAAGTTCTTTGGATAAGAGGATTTCTGTGTTTGCCATTGATTCTGCACCTCTCTCTCAGAAGTGTTTGTCTCAGATGGTGCATGATATCAAATTAAGAGTGGGTGAATTTCATCAGGAGCTTATTTCATGTTTTGTGTTGGAAGGTCTTCCTGCTCCTGTGGTGTTGGGTTTACCGTGGTTAAGCAAACATAATCCGTCCATTGACTGGCATACTAGACAAATTGTGGATTGGGGCGATTATTGTGTTGACAATTGCCTTAATACATCTTTTTCTGCTTTAACCACTAAGACTCTTCCTTCTTTTATATCGGATTTCTCTGATGTATTTTCTGAAGGTGGATGTCAGGATTTACCCCCTCACCGGGAATACGATTGTCCTATCAATCTTATCCCTGGAACAAGATTGCCTAAATCTAGGCTGTATAACCTTTCTGGACCTGAGAGAACGGCCATGAAGGAATATATTGCTGAGAGTTTGGCCAAAGGACATATTAGGCCTTCCAAATCTCCTGTGGCAGCAGGGTTCTTTTTTGTTAAAAAAAAGGATGGATCCCTTAGGCCATGTCTGGATTTCCGTGAACTCAATAGGATTACTGTCCGTGATCCGTACCCCCTTCCTTTGATTCCTGACTTGTTTAACCAGATTGTGGATGCCAAGGTGTTCTCCAAGTTGGACTTAAGGGGGCATATAATCTGGTCAGGATCAAGGAAGGGGATGAATGGAAGACGGCCTTTAACACTCCTGAGGGCCACTTTGAGAACCTGGTCATGCCTTTTGGGTTGACCAATGCTCCTGCTGTCTTCCAGCATTTTGTTAATGACATTTTTCATCATCTTGTGGGGAGGTTTGTAGTCGTGTATTTGGATGACATACTAATCTATTCTCCAGATATTGTGACACATCAGGATCACGTGAGGCAGGTGTTGCAAATCTTAAGAGATAACAAGTTGTATGCAAAATTAGAGAAATGTGCTTTTGCTGTACATGAGGTGCAATTCTTAGGATACCTGCTTTCATCTTCAGGTTTTCGTATGGATCCAGAGAAGGTCTGTGCTGTTCTGAACTGGGACCGACCTGAAAATCTGAAGGCTCTTATGCGATTTTTGGGGTTCACCAACTATTACCGAAAATTTATTAAGAACTATTCGACTATGGTTAAACCCTTAACTGACATGACTAAGAAAGGGACGGATGTCTCTGTGTGGTCTGATGCAGCATTGCAAGCCTTCTCTGCTGTAAAGGAGTGCTTTTCCTCTGCCCCTATATTGGTGCAGCCAGATGTGTCACAACCTTTCATTGTGGAGGTTGACGCATCCGATGTGGGGGTAGGAGCTGTGTTATCACAGGGCCCGTCACCTGGTAAATGGCGCCCATGTGCTTTTTTTTCGAAGAAACTCTCTGTGGCGGAGAGAAATTATGATGTCGGTAACAGAGAGTTACTGGCCATTAAGTTGGCTTTTGAGGAATGGCGTCATTGGTTGGAAGGGGCGAATCATCCAATCACGGTATTCACTGATCACAAAAATCTGGCTTACCTGGAGTCAGCTAGACGACTTAATCCGAGGCAGGCCAGATGGTCTTTGTTCTTCACCAGATTCAATTTCATTGTCACATACCGTCCTGGGGTTAAGAATGTGAAGGCGGATGCCTTGTCACGTAGTTTTCCCGGGGGTGGTGATTTTGAAGATCCTAGCCCTATACTGTCTGAAGGAGTGGTGATATCCGCTCTTTACCCTGATCTTGAGGCTAAAGTGCTTGAGGCCCAGGGAGATGCGCCGGAGTCTTGCCCTCCCGGGAAGTTGTTTGTTCCTTCTGATTTGCGTTATAAGGTTTTTGAGGAGCATCATTCTTCGGTGCTTGCGGGACACCCTGGGAGTAAATCCACTGTCGACCTCATCTCTCGTAGATTCTGGTGGCCAGGTCTGCGTAAGTGTGTTGAGGAATATGTGTCAGCCTGCAGTGTCTGTGCACGCTCTAAGGTGACACATACTCGTCCCTCTGGACCCCTACTTCCATTACCCATCCCGTCCAGACCATGGACTCACCTATCCATGGACTTCATCACTGATCTGCCTGAGTCATCTGGTAAGACAGTTATTCTGGTGGTTGTAGATCGTTTTAGTAAAATGGCGCACTTTATTGCATTACCCGGACTCCCCAATGCTAAAACTCTTGCACAAGTGTTTGTTGACAATATTGTGAAACTTCATGGCATTCCCACTGACGTTGTCTCTGATCGTGGGACTCAGTTTGTGTCCAGATTCTGGAGGGCGTTCTGTACTCGGCTCGGGGTACAACTGTCTTTCTCCTCTGCCTTTCATCCCCAGACGAATGGACAGACTGAGCGTACCAATCAGAATCTGGAGACTTATTTGAGATGCTTTGTCTCTGAGAACCAGGAGGAGTGGTCCTCGTTTTTATCTCTGGCTGAGTTTGCCATAAATAATCGCAGACAGGACTCCACTGGTAAGTCACCATTTTTTGGTGCATATGGCTTTCACCCGCAGTTTGGCACATTTTGTGGTTCTGATACTTCTGGTATTCCTGAGGAAGAACGTTTTTCGTCATCATTGTCTTCCATATGGCGAAAAATTCAAAGTAACTTGATAAATATGGGTAACAAGTACAAACGTGTGGCTGACAGGAGACGCATGAATGGTCCGGACCTAAATGTGGGTGATTCTGTGTGGCTGTCTACTAGGAACATTAAGTTGAAAGTTCCTTCATGGAAGTTGGGTCCAAGATTTATTGGCCCATATAAAATCACGGCCATTATTAATCCTGTAGCATTTCGTCTTGAACTTCCGCAGGCCCTGAAAATCCATAATGTGTTTCACAGATGTTTGTTGAAGAGGTATGTTGAACCTCTGGAGCCATCTCCCTTGCCACCCGCGCCTGTCTTGGTGGATGGTAATTTGGAATTTCAGATTGTCAAGATCATTGATTCTCGAGTTCTTCGTGGGACCCTTCAATATCTGGTTCATTGGAAGGGTTATGGTCCTGAGGAGAGGTCATGGGTACCGGCATCTGACGTGAATGCCAGTCGTTTGGTAAAAGCCTTTCACAGGTGTCACCCTGATAAAGTTGGTCCTGGGTGCCCGGAGGTCACCCGTAAAAGGGGGGGTAATGCCACGAGTGGTCTTGCGTCTGGAATCAGACGTTCTGCGCGGCTTTCTAAGTGACAGGTTTGACAGGCTATTCCCTGTGGTTTGGGTGCTGTTCTCCACACCCCTTTCCCTCAGCTGTTGCCGCTTGGCAATTAGCTGTCTCCTACTTACCTCTTCCTCTCCCAGTATCCCTTGCGGTTTATATCTGCTACATCCCTGGTTGAGAGTGGTGTGGATCTCGGCTGAGATCCTGTTGCTGAGTTCTACTTAAAGTTAAGTGTTTTCCCTTCCTTTGGTTATTCCTGTTTGAGTCTCCTGTTCCTCCTTTCGCTTGGAGGAACGGGTTACTCTCTTGTGTCATTAGACTGCAGGGTGTCCTAGGGTTTACTCAGATTAGGTTCCTGTGTATGAGCTTTCCTACCACCCGGGTTAGTTCATACTGGTAGCCAGCTAGGGCCTAGTCTTAGGGTCCCCTGCAGGAGGTGACCAGTTCCCTGGTTTTGTCTGTTCCCATCCCTCATACGCTCGGTGTGGCTTTTTCCCCCACACCCGAGCGTGACACTCGCATGATGGAGATCCCAAGCAGGGGTGGATTGGGACCTCAAAGTGAACCTGGAAAAATACATAGAAGTTGCCCTATGTTGTAGATGGAGCCAAATTCGTAGAATGTGTGGCCAAGCCAAGTAGGCTTTTTTTTTTTCTTTTTGCGGGGCAACCTGTAATTTTTGTAGGAATATGCCTTATTGATCATTTTTTATTCAGTTTTTTTGGGAGATTAAACAACAACAAAACGAATCTGCAAAATGTATTTTTTTCCATTATGTAGTTCACCATACGGAATAAAAACACATTTATATTTCAATAGTACAGGCATTTTGTGCACAACAATGACAATGATATTTCTTATTGTTTATTTTTGTTATTAATATTGGGAATTTGAAAAAATCTAAAATTTGAATTTTTATAAATAGTTTTTAAAACTTTTTTTTATTTCTTATCAGTTATTATAAGTCACCCTAGGGGACTTTAACGTGAAATCTCTGTTTGATCACTGATCCCATAGACTGTACATGTATAGCGGAGATCAGGAAGGGGTTAAAATGTAATTAAAAGTCAATCCCCTATATAACTAGGGCCTTGAACATTATAATCATTGAGAACACCCCTGTGTATTTAAAAACTTTTATTTCCCTTTTATCTAAATTGTCATTGGCAGGTCTTGAAGGAGGGACTTTTTTAAAATCAGAGATAGAGACTCTGCGTGTGCCGTCTCCTCATACAGCTGATCGGCGGGGTGCTGGGTGTTGGACCCCCACAGATCTGATATTGATGGTCTACCCTGAGGATAGGTCATCATTAGTAAAAGCCCAGAAAGCCCCTTTAAGCAGGAGGTTAAGTTCAAACTCCTCTTGTAACAGTTTAAAAGTAGTGACAGGAAAAACTTTAAATATACAGGGGTATCTTGATATAATGTCAGAATGCTAACAGGGTTTGTGGATATCCTCCAAGGATTACTCTATATATATAAAAAGCCATAAATGGAGTTAGTCGGGGGACTCCTAAACTCCTATAATAGATCCTGTCCAGTGGAGTAACTAGAAATGACTGGGCCCAGCAACAAATTTTTGAATGTGGAGGGACAATAAGAGTTTTTAGCCCTTTTCCTGGGTGGGCCCCTTCTGAGGTCGGACACCATAGCAGCTGCTTCACCCTGCTTCCACTATAGCTATGCCCCTAATCCAGCCTTTATCATCATTGCTCTAGTTCAGCGTAAAGACATCCCTCCAGGGAGAACTTATGTTCCATTAGAAAGATGTGTCCTCTCCTGGGCACATGGATCCAAGTTGGCAGGGAATTCTGTTTGTATAACATGTGAATACATCTCAAGACATTGATAGCTGTCTCTTTGTCAAGATATTCAAGACTTGTGTGGATGGTGCCTGAAACAAGTCTTCAAGACAGAAACCAGCCGGTGTACTTCTTTCTTTACCTATTGTATATCTAGTGCCCCATGGTAACCCATTGGAATGGATTTTATTACCGATCTTTCTCTATCCTCTGGATGTACCCAATCTGGGTAGTGGTAGACTGTTTTTCTAACACCCAGACTTCTCTTTATTGGGCCTCTGTATCCATGAAGAGATGTGCAAACAAGAGATGAAGAATTCCCTCGCAGTTTTCTCCTGGTGAAAGGGTCTGGTTATCCTCAAGAAACACTTGTCTGAAGTTGCTGGCTTTTAAATTTGCTCCTCAGTTCTTGGGACTCCTCAAAGTTATTTCTCAAGTTAATCCTGTCTGTTACAAGCTCTGTCTACAACCTTCTCTCTGCATTCCCAACTCCTTTCATGTATCTCTTCTCAGACCCTTGGTTCTAAACCGTTAATCCAAGCCCTCCCTTGCTGTTCCTGTTCCTATTAGTGCTGAATTTAAATTTGAGGTCAGCAGTATGTTGCATATGAAGAAGGTCAGGGGTAAGACCTTTTATCTTCTGGAGTGGAATAATTTTGGTCCACAGGAGAGGTCTTGGCAGCCTGCAGAGAACATCCATGGTCTAGTCCTGAAGAAATTCCTGGCACAGTTTGGTCACAAGGAGAATGGGCATAAGAGTTGGTACTGTTGAGCTGGCAGTCCATGTCCACCACTGCCCTGCTCTCCTCTGCAGGTACTGATGCCGCGCTAATCACCCCCACCTCTTTGCGGCTTGCCGCTTTTCTGCTGCTCTCGCTCCCAGCCGCCAGCATCCTGCATAATTCTTCAGACTTTGCCTGCATATGCCTGCTGAGGCCTCCTGGCCTGTTATTTAGGATGGGCATACACTTGCTCTTTGCTTCTTAAAAGGCCAGTGCACGCTACCAAAGTATTTCACAGCCAATGACTGGATGTCCCTTAGCATATAAGGCAGCCTCCCCAAGGGCAGGGCAGTTCATCTTAGGTATCTTGTTCCTAGATTACCAGCAAAGGTGTGTCGTAATTTGTTAGCAATGAACCCATTGCTGCCTGCCTATTCTGACTCACTGCTGCCTGCCCTGACTGTAGCTTGTTCTCCAATCTGATCCAGACCTCGTACCTGTTCTACAGAATTGCTCATATTCTGGCTGCCCTGCCCTCATCTAGTTTCCTGAAGATGAGTTTTGCCAGATCCCTTGGTGCTTCACCCTGGTGTCCTTGACCTCCATGGGTCAGTGGCCAACTACACCAGGACTACTCCAAGAGGCAGCAGCCTGGTTGGTTACCTGCAACAAAGTCCAGATCCCTGTATAGGGACTAAAGGATGAATACCAGGAGACAGCCAGGATAATGCTCTAAGGCTTAGCCCAAGTCAAACTGGTTAGTTGGCACACTGAGGTCACACCCACTACCCGTGACAGTATTTATTACAAGCCGAGCATTACAGGTATACAGCTGACAGCAGGGGTGGACTGGGAACTTAAAGTGGGCCTTGAAAAATTACTAAAAGTGGCCCCATTTTGTAGTCGGGTCCAAACTGATGGAAGGCAGGGACAGCAATACCATATTATGGCACATTATACCACCCAACAGAGCCAAATACCACAGTCCATAACAAAATACTGCCCCCATCAATACAAAATACATCCCCAAAAATTCCCATTGGATGGCCCCTTGGGCATCGGCCCACTGGAAAATTTTTATGTAAGGTCTATGGCCAGACAGCTATATATCATGCCAAAGGCCATCTATCACCAACTGGAAATTTGCCATGTATACTTATATACAATTATAACGATCTGTGATACATCATCTGGCAAAAAAAGTGTTTGATCCCTGATGGTGCCATAGGAAAACAATTCTCAATCGATAACAGAGGTGTAACCAGTAACTCTGGGGCCCCCGTAGGAAAATGACAAATGTGGCCCCATCCATCAGGACATAGTAACTTATTACTTTCCCCTTTCCTTGGACTTGTAGTGTAGAGATCTGCATTTATGTTCTCATTCTTCACTCCCATCGTTTACAGCTTTGACTAACTACATCTTACCTCTAAATTGCTGGGCCACAGCTGCTACACCTGCTAGTTATGCACACCATCCACAACAGTCTGGAGGATGTCTCTAATTCTACACGTGGTGTTTTAGACAACTGGGTCTGAAGTCTGGGCTACTGAAGACACTGGGTCAAGAAGTCTGGACTACTCAGCGATTTTCCATTTTGTTAGATGTTTAGCTGGTTGGTTACAATGCATGACTGCCTAATTATGACTGCCTCCGACCTCCTCAATGGACCTGTGACAATGGACAGAAGCACTCCCTGTAAATGAGATATATTGGTGAGCATAGGTCTATATTCTTTTTCTTTGCAATGCCTACTAATTTCCTAGAAAACTAAGGATGCCATTAAATCAACAATGTTAATATTAGATCAATCCCTGGATTGAGCGATGACACATGTGCTTTGGCAAGCATTTAATTTTTTGTTGTGTAAGAGATAATATTAATTGGTAACATATATTTTGTGAAGCAAATATCATGTGCTGAGGTAATATTCATATATCCGATGTGAAATATTGCATGACACGCAAAGCTGATTGAAGCTTACAGTCAATGCGTGTTGAACAGCATCCAAATATTGGCTTTTGCAAGAAGACATTCTGGGAATAGTCAATTAAACTGTGACAAAAAGAAGTGTGGCTTACCTCATTATTAAGAATGAAGAAGCCTTGCATTAGATCATGTCTGCATACCGTCTTGGCTTCTGAACTCCACCGTAAATACGTAAGGTGAGGGCAATTTCTCTTGCGGGTATCTATCATCTATCTATCTTTCTATCATATATATTTATCTATCTATCTATTTATCTATCTATCTATTTATCTAAGAAAAATAAATCCACGGCACTTCCCAGGTTGTGATCAAAAGTGGTGTTCTTTATTCACCAGAGAACACCACTTTTGATCACAACCTGGGAAGTGCCGTGGATTTATTTTTCTTATTGAATTGGGAAGTTTGATCACTTTCACAGCCGCTGGCACACCAACCCTATTTGATTACAGCAGTGCCGCTTCCACTTTTTTTGTATATCTATTTATCTATCTATCCATCTCTAATTAATCCTGTACAGTGCCTTGAAAAACTATTCATACCCCTTAAACTTTTCCACATTTTTTCACATTACACCCACACAATTTAAAGTGAGTCTTTCACCTGGTTTTCACCTCACCTATATAACAGCAGTGCCCCACAGAAGATTGCATACACATCCCAGACATACCTGTCTTCACTTTGTGTCTGTATTACATGTCCAGGAAAAGCACTTTTATTCTGCAGGAAAACAGCTCCCAAGTGCCCAGCTGAAAGTGAAAATAAAACCAGCTTTCTCTCCTGACTCGATTTCTGACAGGATATAATGTGATTTTGGTGTCGTTTAGCTTAGCTTAGAATGTCAGCTTTCAGAGAAGGCCAGAACCATTTTTCTATCTGCTACCAATCCCAAGATATGAGCAGCTAAAGCAGCCCTCCCCTCTTTGGTCTGGTTTGCAGCAGCAGCAGCAGCAGAGCTGGGCACTTGGGAGCTGTTTTCCTGCAGAATAAAAGTGCTTTTCCTGGACATGTAATACAGACCCACAGTGCACACACGTATGTCTGGGATGTGTATGCAATCTTCTGTGGGGCAGTTCTCTTAGGGGTTGTTCACATATCAGTTATTTGATCAGTTATTTCCATCAGTTATTGTTAGTCAAAACCAGGAGTGGACACTAAACAGAGATCAGGTATAATGAAAAGATCTGCACCTGTTTGGTGTTTTTGACCCACACCTGGCTTTGGCTCACAATAACTGATGGAAATTACTGATCACATAACTGATATGTGAACAACCCCTTAGTTATATAGGTGAAAGACTCCCTTTAATGCATTTTATTGAGATTTTATACCAACACAAAGTAGCAAGTATGTGTGAAGTAAAAAGAAAATGTTTTTCTCTGACTTTGGGCTTGCTTTGTAAGTGGGCTGTGTATAAGTGGAGTTAAAAAAACTGAGTTTAAGACAAGGAGCAAAAAGTAAGGTTGGAGAGATTTTCCTTGTGTGTTACCTTGATTTGTAGTCCTCCAGCTACAGCAAACCCTAATCGTATATTTACTGTTTTTCTGTACTGTACTGTATATCCCCATCTAGCAGGTGCTCCATGGACAATGCTACTAAGTGTGTGTCCTGTGCAATGTATGCATGCCTTGAAGAACCATTCAAGGGTGAATACATTTGCACTAGATGCAATCACGTTGCATATTTGGAAGCCCAGATCTTGGATCTAAATAAGCAGCTTGACATACTTAGGGGCATTAAACACCTGGAGAGAGGCTTCACAGTGCAGGCACTGGCTGGGGTCAGTGAAGAGGAGGAGGATGGAGATGGGCAAGAGCAGGACTATCAAGTCAGCAGTTGGGTTAATGTAGTAAGGAGGGGTAGAGGGAAAAGTGCCAGGGAGGCTAGTCCTGAGCTGGAACGCCCTAGTAAATATGCCTGTTTGGCTGATATTAGGGATGAAAGCCCAGGACCAGCAACACTGCAGCAGGCCGTTTCTCCTAGAAACCAGGAGGATGACCGCTGCAGGAAGAATGGGAAAAGGAGAGCAGCAAAGGCCAGACAGATGCTGGTGGTAGGGGACTCTATTAGGCGGACAGACAGGGTCATCTGTCGCTGAGACCGTGAATGCCGAACAGTGTGTTGTCTCCCGGGTGCTCGGGTTCGGCATATCGCGGATCGGATTGATGGAAGATGGAAGGTCCTTAAAAATGATTTTAGGGAACTAGGAGAGAAGCTCAAGTCCAGGACCTCCAAGGTAGTGTTTTCAGAAATACTACCAGTGCCACGAGCGTCACTAGAGAGACAACGGGAGATTAGGGAGTTAAATAAGTGGCTCAGAGGCTGGTGCAGGAAGAAAGGGTTTGGGTTCATGGAGAACTGGGCCGACTTCTCTGTCGGCTACAGACTCTACAGTAGGGACGGGCTGCACCTTAATGGGGAGGGTGCAACTGCCCTGGGGGAAAAAATGGTTAGACGGCTGGAGGAGCTTTTAAACTAGGATCTGGGGGAGGGTGGGGGGTAATACTAATAAGGGGGTAGATAGTGTAGATAGAGAGTGGGTCATAGGAGGGGAGAGTGGGGGGTTAGTGGGGGTTGGGATTAGTGAGGAATGTAGGGAGAATATTGGGCAAAACATCAACCAAAGTAACCCAAAAACCCCGGATATTCACTTCACAGGTAATAGTAATTTAAAAAGGGGGGTAAAAAATATACATAGACCTCTTAAGTGTATGTACACTAATGCCAGAAGCCTGACTAATAGAATTGGTGAACTGGAATTAGTGATGTGTGAGGAGGACTATGACCTGGTGGGAGTAACTGAGACATGGCTGGATGATACCTATGACTAGGCAGTCAACGTACAGGGTTACAGTCTGTTTAGAAAGGATTGCCAAAACCGGAGAGGGGGAGGGGTCTGCCTTTATGTAAAGTCCTGTCTAAAGCCCACACTGCGGGAAGATATAAGTGAGGGACATGAACATGTGGAGTCACTGTGGGTAGAAATACATGGAGCCAAAAACAATAATAAAATACTAATAGGAGTTTATTATAAACCCCCTAGTATACCAGAGCCCATAGAAAATCTACTTCTAAACAAAATAGACGAGGTGGCAAATCATAATGAGGTCGTTATTATGGGGGATTTCAACTACCCAGATATAGATTGGAAAACTGAAACCTATATATCTCATAAAGGAAACAGGTTCTTGGAAATAACCAAAGACAATTACCTTTCCCAACTGGTTCAGGACCCAACTAGAGGGACGGCCATACTGGACTTAGTATTAACCAATAGAACTGACAGAACAACAGATGTGCAGGTTGGGGGACACCTGGGAAATAGTAACCATAATATAATAACCTTCCAACTGTCATTCAAAAGAGCGTTTCTTCAGGGAGGAACAAAAATACCAAACTTCAAAACAGCTAAATTTAGCCAACTAAGAGAGGCCATAGGCCTAACTAACTGGGACAAAGTCCTCAAAAATAAAAATACAGCCACAAAGTGGGATATTTTTAAAAGCATCCTAATATCTAATTGTGAGAGGTACATACCTTATTCGAATAAAAGGTTAAGGAACAAGAAAAAAAACAATGTGGATAAACAGAACTGTAAAGAAAGCAATAAATGACAAACAGAAAGCATTTAAATCACTAAAACAGGAGGGGAGCGAGGAAGCATTGAAAAACTATAAGGAAAAAAATAGAATATGTAAAAGACAAATAAAAACAGCCAAACTAGAGACCGAGAGATTAATCGCCAAAGAGAGTAAAACTAACCCTAAAATGTTCTTTAATTATATAAATGGTAAAAAGTATAAACCTGAAGGTTGCTACCCCTTACAGAGTAATGAGGGGGGAGTTGCAGAGAGCGATGAGGAGAAAGCAAAGCTACTAAATATCTTTTTCTCCACTGTATTCACTGAGGAAAATAAACTGTCAGATGAAATGCAGAATATAAAAGTAAATTCCCCATTAAAAGTGCCCTGTCTGACCCAGGAAGAAGTAGAGCTGCGCCTTAAAAAGATTAAAATAGACAAATCGCCAGGACCGGATGGCATACACCCCCGTATCCTAAGAGAATTAAGTAATGTCATCGCCAAACCCTTATTTCTGATATTTAAGTACTCTATACTGACAGGGAGTGTTCCACAGGATTGGCACATAGCAAATGTGGTGCCAATATTCAAAAAGGGTCCAAAAACAGAGGCCAGGAACTATAGGCCGGTAAGTTTAACATCAGTCGTGGGTAAACTGTTTGAAGGTTTTCTAAGAGATGCTATCTTGGAGTACCTCAATGAAAATAAGCAAATTACTGTCACGCTACGGTGTGGGAGGGAAAACTCCACACCGAGCATACACCGATACTCTACAGTGAGATGAAGACCGATTAGCAGGTAAGAAGCCAGTGGCAAGGAATACCACTGAACCAAGTGCACCGGAAATACCAGGAACCAAATCCAGAGGGCAGAAACCCAGTGAGCCCCGTTCTTCACAGAGCCCCAGATGGTAGGGATGCACTTATCCAGAACTCACTGGCTGCACCTCCAGGATGGTCCCGGTGCACCTGGCAACTTACCTGCTGATAGAAGCACCAGCAGTCCATACACCAAAGACTGAGTCCAGGCACATGTACTGGAACCCGAACACCTAACAGGACTCAGTACACACAACACACCCAGGAACCAGCTCACCAGCAACAACTCACAGTATCGCTGTTCCCCCTCCGGGGAACCCTGGAGCCCTCTCACCGAAGGCACATACATACAGGGAATGTCTGGACTCCATGTCAGAAGACACATGGCAGTCACAGACCAAACACCCACCCGTACATAAACCACATAACAGGAATAAGGGAAGGGGATGAGAGGACCTCGGGAAGACCTCGATGACATATTAAGTGGCCACAAGGACTGGGCAGAAGGAATCCCAGGAAAGGTGCATAGCTCCAGCACCAATGGAGGCTGGAGCACAACTAAACCCACAAGGCTAGCAACAACAGAATAAAAGCACCTAGTGACCACACCCAGGTCAATATGTTAACCCCATGAGAACCAGACAGGGAAGGAGGGAAGTATGCAATAAGGGAACATACCAGCAACCAAAACTACACGTTGCCCCTGGCAACCACGGCCTACTACCGCAGCCAGAATGCCAGGACACAAACATGAGCAACATGGAAGCTGTGTCACGGAGAACAACCGAGACACCACCAATTTACACGTTGCCCCTGGCAACCAGCATACAACCAAATCCGGAATACCAGGGCACAAACCTGAGCAACATGGAACACGTGTCACGATAACCACACGGTACGTGACAATTACTCCATATCAGCATGGCTTCATGAGGGATCGGTCATGTCAAACCAATTTAATCAGTTTCTGTGAGGAGGTAAGTTCTAGACTGGACCGCAGCGAATCAATGGATGTCGTATATCTGGACTTCTCCAAAGCATTTGACACGGTACCACATAAAAGGTTAGTATATAAAATGAGAATGCTTGGCCTGGGAGAAAATGTCTGTATGTGGGTAAGTAACTGTCTCAGTGATAGAAAACAGAAGGTGGTTATTAATGGTACATACTCAGATTGGGTCACTGTAACTAGTGGGGTACCACAGGGGTCAGTATTGGGCCCTATTCTCTTCAATATATTTATTAATGATCTTGTAGAAGGCTTGCACAGTAAAAGTTTTGCAGATGACACTAAACTGTGTAAAGTAATTAACACAGA
This sequence comes from Rhinella marina, assembly GCA_900303285.1. NCBI lineage: Eukaryota > Metazoa > Chordata > Amphibia > Anura > Bufonidae > Rhinella > Rhinella marina. Next base: position 52,575 of record ONZH01028778.1, read on the forward strand.
AGAGGACAGTGCACTGCTACAGATGGATCTGGATACATTGGAGGCTTGGGCAGAGAAGTGGCAGATGAGGTTTAACACTGACAAATGTAAGGTTATGCATATGGGAAGGAATAATGCCAAGTCACCAGTACAGACTAAATGGTAAAACATTGGGTAACTCTGACATGGAAAAGGACCTAGGAATTTTAGTGAACAGCAAACTAAGCTGCAGAAACCAGTGTCAGACAGCTGCTGCCAAGGCCAATAAGATAATGGGTTGCATCAAAAGAGGCATAGATGCCCGTGATGAGAACATAGTCCTGCCACTTTACAAATCACTAGTCAGACCACACATGGAGTACTGTGTAAAGTTCTGGGCTCCTGTGAACAAGGCAGACATAGCAGAGCTGGAGAGGGTTCAGAGGAGGGCAACTAAAGTCATAACTGGAATGGGTGGACTACAGTACCCAGAAAGATTATCAAAATTAGGGTTATTCACTTTAGAAAAAAGACGACTGAGGGGAGATCTAATAACTATGTATAAATATATCAGAGGTCAGTATAGAGATCTCTCCCATCATCTATTTATCCCCAGGACTGTGACGAGGGGACATCCTCTGCGTCTGGAGGAAAGAAGGTTTGTACATAAACATAGAAGAGGGTTCTTTACGGTAAGAGCAGTGAGACTATGGAACTCTCTGCCTGAGGAGGTGGTGATGGTAAGTTCTCTAAAAGAGTTCAAGAGAGGCCTGGATGTATTTCTGGAGGGTAATAATATTACAGGTTATAGTTACCAGAAAGGGGTCGTTGATCCAGGGAGTAATTCTGATTGCTTGATTGGAGTCGGGAAGTAATTTTTTTCCCTAAAGTGGGGAAAATTGGCTTCTACCTCACAGGGGTTTTTTGCCTTCCTCTGGATCAGCTTGTGGGAGGGCGGGCGCCGAGCTGGATGGACAGATGTCTTTTTTCAGCCTTATAGACTATGTTACTATGTTACTATGTAATAAATGTATAGATGGGTGTTGCTAGTTGGGAATGTGTCCCTGCACAGTCTGCCACTGGCAGCTTTCACTGGGCATTGTCAGACTGTGCAGTGACACACCCCTAATTGGTAAGGCTACTTTCACACTAGCATTTTTTGCTGGATCCGTCATGGATCAGCAAAAACGCTTCCGTTACTGACAATACAACCTTCTGCATCCGTTATGAACGGATCCGGGTGTATTATCTTTAACATACCCAAGACAGATCCGTCATGAACTCCATTGAAAGTCAATGTGGGACAGATCTATTGTGTCGGATTATGTCAGAGAAAATGGATCCATCCCCGTTTACTTACATTGTGAGTCATGATGGATCCGTCTTGCTCCGCACCTTGCAGCGTTATTCTGTCCGCGATGGGGACCAACCAAATGGAATGGATGCATTTTGGTGACTCTGTTTTGTTCAGTTCAGTTTTGTCCCCATTGTCAATGAATGGAGGCAAAACGAAAGCATTTTCCCCACTAATGAGATCCTATGACAGATCTCAATAGTGGAAAGGGAAAGCGCAAGTGTGAAAGTAGCCTAACTCCCATCAGTAACACTAACTTTAGCAAAAAAAATTCTAGCATGAGTAAGAGAAGAATGGCCCAAAGAATAGATTCTCCAGAATTGTCATTTCACGGGGAATGCAATTATTTACCTGAACAGACATGTCAGGAGTGGAGACAGGTCGTCTTTAAACAAGATGAAATTAGAAGGACAGGCTGGAACTGCTCCAAATGTACCAGAATGGTGCACGTTGAATGATAAAATTGAGGCAACAAACGTTAGATGCTCTTCTCTTCCGACATGGCCAAAATACTGAACACCATAATTTTGGGAATGCTGGTGATAAATTTGGGTGCATATTTGCTGGTAATGGAAATCTGGTGCCTCCTCTGCTGGACATTAATATACACTGTCAAGGAATGTGCAATAAGTGTCTAAAACACATTATAATTTGGTGCTAACCATGTTTGCGCAGTTCAGGGATGAGTCACTGACACACGGATTTATTCGCTCAGCGGTCAGCATTTTAACACCTCATCTATAAATCTAAAGCAGAACTGTGTTCATTTCCATGTGAAGGTGCCGTGTGATCAATGGCAGCACAGCTGGCCGAATCTCTGATAAAAATGTTATTACTGGCAGACACACTCTTTATGGCCTCATTCACAAAGGACAATCATCTTGCATTCTTTTCTGCTGTGTTACTTCACCATTACCGTGTTCGTAAATGGAAATTTAGCATCAGTGTGCATGATAACTGGGGACTGATAGATAGCTACAGACCATGTGACAGCCATGTACCCACTGGGGCTCAATTTAGGTTTTGTATTGAAGTAGACACCCTGCAGGTGGTAGTCCATTGTTTAGGAAGTCTGTCGCCTAATTTTCACCAATACTAATACACTAAGAGTACCCAGCTGAAAGTGAAACTAAAAACAGTTTTCACTCCTGACTTCTAACAGCTATATCTTCTGATATACTGGATATAATGCTATGATTCTGGTATCATTTGAAAGCTTGGCATGCCAGCTTTCAAAGAAGGTCAGAACCATTCTATCTGCTACCAATCCCAAGATATGAGCAACTAAAGCAGCCCTCACCTTTTCAGTCTGGTTTAATTTGGGCACTTGGGAGCTGTTTTCCTGCAGAATAAGGACCCATTCACACTTTTCCTGGACATGGAATAAAGGCACAAAGTGCACACAGGTATGTCTGGGATGTGTATGCAATCTTCTATGGGGAAGTGCTCTTAGTTATATAGGTGAAAAACAGGTGAAATACCCCCTTTAAGATTCTAGCCATTGACTCATGTGTACACACCTTAAAGGGATTGTCCAGAATTGTAATACTAATGGACTATCCTCAGGATAGGCCATCAATATCTGCTGCTACCATTCACTGCTCTGAAGCTGCTGACCAGTGGGGGCCTATTTTCAGAATAGGCCATCAATATTAAATTTCTGGAATACCCCTTTAAGTCAAGTATTTTAACACCTCCATCCATTGTCCAGAGGCCAGAGTTTGTAACTGCATTGTTCATGCACTGGCAGTACCATGGATTTCTGGATACCTGACTTTTTAGTACATATACAACTGAGCAATGGTAAGCCACTTTTTGGTGTGAAACCTGCAATTTACATGATATATATGATATATCTATATATATATCTATATATATATCTATATCTATATATATATATATATATATATATATATATATATATATATATGTATTACTGACTTAGTAATAGAAATATTAGTATTCTGGCAGACATTTCTCTTAGATATTTGCTTCAGTACACAACACATTTAGCATTGTAGAAAACTGCAGAAATAATGCCTTGCACCTGCTGCGTAGCACAGTATATAATATATTTTAACAGCTCCCAGCTTCCCCACCACACTGTGTAATAGGCTCACGATGACTAAAGCAGAAATCTTCAATTGTATAGCCCCAGCTTGGAGCGGACTGCAAACAAAGCCCCTTCATGGCTAATAAGGGAATTGTCTGCACATTTAATATGCATCCCCACATTGTGTTTGCATTTACAGCGGTGTGGATGAAGGCAAAGCTATTCAGTATATGTAATGGGATAGTCTGAGTTATACAAAGTGCCCCCAGGCAGGAATTGTAATAAAATAATAAAATAACATGTACTCAGTAATTTCACCCCCGCTGCTCTGGTCCTCCCCACTGGGCTTTGTTTCACTGGCCTCAGTGGTCACGTGGTATATAAGGTCTGTTTCACACAGTCAGTGTTTGATCAAAGATTTCCATAAGGCTACTTTCACACTGGCGGCAGGCCTGATCCGGCAGGTGAAGGGTGCTGCCAGATCAGGCCTGCTGCAGTGACATGTGTGGAGCCGGAACCGCGCTCCGGCCCCACACATGTCACACAGTACATACATAAACATACACACACATATAGACAAACAAATACACATACATACTTACATGCTCCCGGCAGGTCTTCAGAGCGTCGGAGGGACAGGACGGCTCGCACAGATGACGATTCCCCACAGCGCCCTCTGCTGGGCGCCTGGTGGAATCGTCATCTGTGCGCGCCGTCCTGTCCCTCCGACGCTCTGAAGACCTGCCTGGGAGCATGTAAGTATGTATGTGTATTTGTATGTGTATATGTGTGTGTATGTTTATTTTTATGTGCATGTCTATGTCTGCATGTGTCTATGTGTAGCCGGATCCGTAATGAACTCCATTGAAAGTCAATGGAGGGCGGATCCGGTTACCATTATGGTCACACCAGACGGATCCACCCCCATTGACTTGCATTGGGGGTCATTCCGGATCCGTCTTGGTGCGGATGCCTGGACTGCGGTACTGCGGTTTGTTCTCCGGTCTGAAGACAGAACGGAATGCTTTTAGGAGCATTCTGTTGTCTTTCAGTTTTGTCCCCATTGACAATGAATGGGGACAAAACTGAAGCGTTTTATTCCGGTATTGAGCCCCTATGACGGAACTCAATACCGGAATTTTAAAACGCTAGTGTGAAAGTAGCCTAAGTGATTTAAGACAAAACCAGGTGCTGGTCAAAAAGACAGAACAGGTGCAGCTCTTTCCCTTATACCTTATCTATGTATAGGAACCACTCCTGGTTTTGGCTCACAATCACTGTTGAAATCACTGACCAAACACTGACTAGGCCTAAGGCCCCATTTACACGACCGTATATTTGCGGGCCCGCAAATATACGGGGGCCGCCCGGCGTGTGTTCCGCAGCGCTTGGAACACATGCCGTGCGGCCCCGTTGAAAATGCCTATACTTGTCCGTGCGCACGGACAAGTATAGGACATGCTTCAAAAGAGCCGCGGCACGGAGCTAGCTCCGTACCACGGCTCCCGGCCCCATAGAGGTGAATGGGGCCGCATCTATTCCTGCATTTTTGCGGATAGATATGGCCCCATTCATACGGCCGTGTGAATGAGGCCTAACGCTGAGGCCAGTGATTGGTTGCAGTGGTGTCCAGGGTATAAGAGCATGTCATCACTGTTGCCAATGTGGTGTCATGGCTAACGCAGAAATGATTGGAGAGACAGTCCTGGAAGTGGTTAGGGAAGGGGAAGATCCTGGGGAACTCTTTAATTAATAACTTTGACAACCCCTTTAAATGTTTTCCAATTTCCTATACATAAAGCCTAATCATTATATCATCAAATCCTAATCCTAAGACCTAGATAGTGAATGTGAACAAATACGGGTCATTCATTTTATTTTCTATGTTCCTGGGTTGCCTGTGCAGCAAGCACTTGAGGAGCCAGAGTGGAGGATGGGAGTGCTAGTGGCTCTGACTATAGGATGTGTCACAATAGTTTCCCTCAGGCTGTTGCTCCTTAGGGCCGGTGGAGTGAATGGAGTGTGCACCTTTTCTACCCTCTGGGCACTCCCTATAGTTGGGACTACTGCCTGTTAGTAGTTTGGGGTGTACTTGATGTTGGTGAATATATGGGTGCCTTGCAGGTGGTGTAGTAATGCAATGGTCAGCATATGGTGTGGTAGGAAATCAGGCCAGAGATAGAAGAATAAACATTTCTTTTGACTTGAGTGCAAAATAGGAGTTGTAGCCAGCCAACAATAGTAATGTGTATACAGTACAATTCCTTTTCCCAGATGGCATGATATGGAGATTGGCAATGTGGCAAATAGTGACACACTTGTTATGCTATTTTGCTAAAGTGTGTCTCTCTAGAATCTCTGGCTAGCAACTATAATCTGGCAATTGTGGCTGTAATGTCCATTGGAGGATGTAGGTCTTAGTGGCACGTCTGGACAGGATGTGGTTGTGTGATGGGTGTCTAAACTGTAGTCCCTCACAAGCAGCAAAGTCTATAATAGCTGAAATCACAGGTTACCTTGCTGACTCCTATACTTGGCCATGCAGATTTTGAGTTCTCGTTGTTCTTTCTCTCTTGCTCTTTCTGTAGCAGAAGCAGTAACTCACAAAGATCTTATTTATATTTTATTTTACGCATCTATATAGCGCTACTATACTGCAGCACTTTACATACATTAAAATTACCCCATCCCCAATGAGGTTCACAATCTACGTTCCCTATCAATATGGCTGCTTTCAGACGAGCATATTTGCAATGTGTATATAGTCCGGATTATATGTCCCGGAATCTGCCGCTAATGTTAATGAATATATTCACATGGGCATATAATTTCCATCAGTATTTGAAATCTGCAGCATGTCCAAGTTTTGTGCTTATTTGTTTCCAAATACGGATATTACAGTCTGTGCAGTGCATAAATAATGAAGGAAGGAAGAAATACACATGTAAATCCTGATGATATACCATCAGGAATCCTAAGCCAGAATACCGTCGAATCTCAATCTGAACGTCTGAAAGTGGTCTATGGCTTTGGAGTGTGGGAGGAAACGCATGCAAGCATGGGGAGAATATACAAACTCCATGCAGATGTTGTCCATGGTCGGATTCTAACTAAGGATCCCAGCGCTGCAAGGCACCAGTGCTAACCACTGAGCCACCATACTGAGATCTGTTAGTCTCTGTATCCTGAGGCCTAAGGAGACGGAGTACCTGAGCTTGCTTTCTCTCTCTTCACTGACTAGACTGGAACTCCCTCTCCAGACAGGTAGTTGGACCAAGACACTCCTGCCAAGAAAAGAGGAACAGGGTGGTTAGCCCTGTCCCTGCCAACCATACCATGTCACACTGGGTGTACATTAACTTTGCATGACAGCACATAACATAACATTACCATAAGAACAAACCAATTGCAGATACTCCCTGTAGCTGAGCTCCAGTCACAGAAGCTTAAAAAGTATGTACCAAAAGGAAAAAAAAAAACCCCAGGAGTAAGGAAAAAATGAATTGAACTAGTCACATTCGAATGTTTGGATATTCAATCCCAGTGAACTTCTCAAAATGGCGTTAGCCATTTTTCAGATCAAAAGACAGAAAAGATGGCGAAGGAGGAACACATGACCTCAGGTGGTGTGTGTACAAACCATTACCCCTAAAGAAGCCATGAAAGGTGAAACTTGTTGGGCCATTACGAGCTCCATTATGAGAGGTGCTCATCTTATAGGTATTTTGAATAAATACATCAGGTACCTTTATCTTAAAGTGTATCTAAACGTATTAATAAACGGTATAAAAACCAACTGTGAATGTGATTAAATAAAATTTTCAAATATACTTTTATTTTTTTAAACTTTTTATAATGATCTAGGCGCCTGAGTTCATACACAGCAGTATCCTGGAGTATGGATTCCCCTGGGGCACTGCTCCTCCTGCCTATACCAGCACTGCTTTACTAAAGCCTGGCATAGATGGGATATGCTAGGTTTTAGCAGAGTGGGCACTGGCTGCAGGAACCATGTGCTATGGAATTCCTGCTTTGCGCTTGGTCCACTCTGCTAATAGCCTGTACTGATGTGGTATGCAGGGTATTAGCAGGGCTGATTGGAGCATGTGCAGAGCAGGAGACCGCTTAGCACAGTGATGGCTAACCTCCGGCACTCCAGCTATGGTGAAACTACGACTTCCAGCATGCTCCATTCATTTCTATGGAGTTCTGAGAACAGCCAAGCAAGTGTACATTTTGAAAGTTGTAGCTTTACCACAACTGGACTGGCAGAGGTTAGCCATTACAGGCTTAGCACAAGGTTCCTGCTGCCTGTACTCGCTCTACTAAAGCCTGACATAGCCCATCTATGCCAGACTTGAGCTCTGCAGCACCAGGACAGGCAGGAATAATGATTCTCAGGGTTATGCAGTGCCGCAAGGGAATCTGTAGTCCCAGTGGTTTATGTGAGAGTACAGATTCTAGAGTGCATTAGGTACCTGCACCTATAGGCGCCTATTTCACTATGAAAAGTAAAAAAAGAACCAATAAAACCTATATGTATATATATATATATATATATATATATATATCACATAGAAAGCGAGGCAGCACTCCAATGCATGTAGTAAAAAAAAACGGAGCTTTATTCCCAGAAATGCAACGTTTCAGCCTTCTCAATGAGGCCTTTCTCAAGCATCAAAGGCCTCATTGAGAAGGCTGAAACGTCGCATTTCTGGGAATAAAGCTCCGTTTTTTTTACTACATCCATTGGAGTGCTGCCTCGCTTTCTATGTGATACATCAGTGGCGTATTTTCCTACACCTGAGGGATTGCACCCGCCATTTACAACATTGACTTGTGCTGCTGCTTATATAGATATTGCTATATATATATATATATATATATATATATATATATATATATATGAAAATTTTATCACATATACAATAGGTTTTGATAAAGTTTATTTATAAGTTTAAGCACACTTTAAATGATTCTGCACAAGATTCTTTGTGCCCCCACATTCCTATGATTACTGGAGGATTGTGATTCCAGATATACCGTCATGGCTGACAAACAGCGACTTGAAAGCTTGAGGGGGCTGCAGTGTGCTTATCTACAGCAACATTCTGGTGATCCATATAAGTAAATGTCGAAGATGGCGTTACAAGGAGGCTTGTAAAGGGACAGTGCCTGCATTGTTGGTGAGAAGATCTCTACTTTGAGGCAAAGCAGGTGTTCTATGACAGACTGCCCTGCTAATGTAAGGACTGTCATACCTGAACTAAGAGTGGTGTGCTTGGACTTTTTAAGGTTTACCTGTTGAATTTCAGTCCATTCTTGGTTTATGGTGCTTAATGTATGTCCTTTTTTCAGACAGGAATGAGACCTTTTTGAGCAGACTCTGTTTTCTTACCATATTTGTGTTTTTATGGTGTGTACAGTAGGTATACACACTGGCAGCCTGAGAGGCCAAAAACCCATAAACATGCACTTCGCAGGCAGGAACGCCTCCACCCGGCAAAGATAGGGGAAGACGTTCCTGTACTAGGCTTCTAGGCTCATTACTTGTATATTACAATTCAGGCCTGCAGGTGGCAGCACTGCATGGTAATATAGTGATCTATGTATAGGGTAATGTAGACAATTCCATTACTCTATACAAATTGCAATGTAATGATTGCATGTTGGGGTCCACTTGGGGACCTAAAATAAAGTGAAAATGTAAAAAATATCTAAGAATTCAAATTAATATCATGGGCATTACCACATGTGTAATCATACTGACCTGGAGAGCACAAGTCAGTTTTACCGCATAGTCAACACCATAAAAATAAAACCCCTAAAACTGTGGTCAAATTGCATTTTTTTTACATTTTCTTTCCAGCTTCCCACTACATTCCATGTAGTAATAAATAGTGTCATTAGAAAGTACAGTAAGTTCTGTAAAAACAAGTCCTCATATGTGAACGAAAAAATAAAAAAGTTATGGCTCCAGGAAGATAGGGATCAAAAAACAAAAACACAAAAACTGAAAATTGCTGCTTCAGGAAGGGGTTAAAGAAGCTGTTTGTTACTACCAACACCAGTTTGTTACCACCAGTGTCTTTGTCACTTTAAGATTACTAATGCTGGCAATGAGTATACTGTCCTAAGGAGACCCTACAATGTCATCCACAACTTTTCATGGAAATTGGAGCACATTCAATTGAAGTTGAATTTATTCGGACCAGAATGGAATTACCCGACCAATTCAGCCAAATCTAATCCAAATCAAATTTAAAAAGATTACCTCTTGGCTACCCAGGGTCCATCATGATCTACTGAGCTAGGAAGATGTCTGAATTAATTGTGTAAATCTGTATAACTGTCCACAAACTGAACTCAAGTACATCATCACTATACTGGTTGGTTGGAAGCCTGGAGTTCAGATTAATCTTTGCCCAGGCCTGTGGCAATAGAAGGCTTAGAAGAAGAGTTCTTGGGGGATAATCTTTTAGGTAAGTACTCTATAGAAACTTTTGTGTGTTTGTAGCTACATAACCTCAATCAGTGGTGTACATAGAGAAGTAAGGGCCCCATAGCAATAATCAAACCAGTCCCCCTACACAGGACAGAAGGGTTTCTGCCTAAACCCCTTTCAATGACCCTTGGGCCATTTTTCCATTGTCTCATTTGCTAAAAGTTGTTCCTTTAGAGCGTGGAGTCCTGAGCAAGTTTTCACCTCCAGTAGAAGAGGAAATAATCCCAACTAAGACTGGGCCCCCACTTGCCCTGGGCCCTATAGCAGTCACATGGTCTGTCACTATGGTAGTTACGCCCTTGATCTCAATGTTTCCTTTTAGGGGAAAATACAAGTGACAATCACAAATTGTTGCAAATTTTTTGCTTTGTGATTTTACTGTAACTATTACCAAATGTTGCTGAGGAGCCAAAACCTAGTAATTATTGGGGGCTTGTTAAAAATTATCATGAGTTTGCCTTTCAACTCCCACAAGCCCTGGTCGAGATAAGAGGAACTATTAAATATCTTGTTTGTTCATATTAAAAACCTTAGTTCATGTTACGTTTTTACTCTGTGTTCTCATCATCTGCCAACACAAGCCATTCACACTTAATCCAAAAGCCTGGTTATTATGATAGGATACATCTTGGCTCAAGTTTAAAAGAACTTGTATAAACAACGAAGCTCAAGTAAAAACTGTTTAATTACTTCCACAACAGATGCCAGCCTCGGCAAGTGCTTCAATGTGAGCAACCTGATTTGTTGGTATCTTTCATCTTCTTTATGTTATGTTTTGAACATTGTGCCCTTTTTGTAGAAGTGAAGACAATCAAAGAGAATGTTTTATTATAATTAGGGGATTATTTGCTGATTTTCCAGGAGTGGTGGCTTACATAGATGAGAGAGCCCCACAGCAAAGATCAGACAGGGTCCTCATTATGAATCCAGGTTTTGACATCCAGGAGATAAGGGCCTGGTTGTCATTTCACCTCCATATTCAAGACCTTGGCCGCATTTCCCACACCTTGTTGCTAAGAATGTTCTGTAGCGGGGAAGTCCTGCACTAGACTCAGTAGTGATACAAGATGGGACTAACGATGGCAAGACACCCTCTCAAGCGTTTTCATAGCAGCTGTATCATCTACCTAAACATTATGCACACTCTTGCCCAGAAAGATGACTTGAGAAACAATATACAGTGGTCCCTCAAGTTATAATATTAATTAGTTCCAGGAGGACCATTGTATGTTGAAACCATTCTAAGTTGATTAATTGGTTCCAAAGCCCCAAAATGTCATCCAAGAGAAAATTAATATTTATGAAAACTAAGCAGATAACTAAGACAGATAAACCAAGTCCTTACATATAACAGTCAGGAACAGCTGATAACTAGCAGCTAATACAGATATTTTAGCAGAGAAGTGGCCTTGATTGGTTGGATCTGAGTCTGAGGCATTGTATGTTGAGTCTAGTTTCAACTTACAATGGGTCAGAAAAGACCATTGTATATTGAAAATATTGTATCCTGAGGCCATTGTATCTTGAGTGACCACTTGTACTTAAAGGGAGTCTGTCACCTCATTTTCACCTATACAACTAAGAGCACTGCCCCACAGAAGATTGCATACACATCCCAGACATACCTGTGTGCACTCTGTGTCTGTATTCCATGTCCAGGAAAATCACTTTTATTCCGCAGGAAAACAGCTCCCAAGTGCCCGGCTCTGCTGCTGCTGCAAACCAGACTGAATAGGGGAGGGCTGCTTTAGCTGCTTATATCTTGGGATTGGTAGCAGATAGAAAAATGTATCCAGTATATCAGAAGATATAGCTGTTAGAAATCAAGTTGGGAGAGAAAGCTGTTTTTAGTTTCACTTTCAGCTGGGCACTTGGGAGCTGTTTTCCTGCAGAATAAAAGTGCTTTTTCTGGACATGTAATACAGACATACAGTGCACAAAGGTATGTTTGCATTCTTCTGTGGGGCACTGCTGTTAGTTATATAGGTGAAAATGAGGTGACAGACTCCCTTTAAGACCACAGTAATGGCCAGTAGCTACCCACAGAGAAGCACAATAACACATCAAACCTAACCAGAAATGACATGAAAATAAAATCTTTGTAATGAAATTTACGATACATTCTGGTAATAAAACTTCAGGAGCAACTCATTCCCCAGGAATTGTCACAGTAAATAATGGAATGATCATTTTATCATGCAAGCAAAACCGGCCAAACACAAAGAGAATTTCTAGTGCAGTTATAGATGCAAAAATAATCTCTCAAGTAGGTTTAATATTAAATCATCTGTCTGTTCATATGGAACAGTTCTGGGATCATGTACAAAATTAATATTTGATATTCAGTGTCAGAATTATGACGGAGCTGAGTCTAATTTGTAATGTGTGGGAGAAGTAAGGGAACATGTGCACAATTAGCATGTTAAGGGTTCTGAACTTCTGAAACTTTCTTGCTTTTTAGACTCTTACTTAAATCTGTTCTCTGTACACATCTGTGGCCCACCAACCAACCTCATCTTGGCCATGCTTTGTTTAGGGCTGCCATCAAGATCTGCCATTACATTCACTGGCAAAAACATGACCTGATGATGCTACAGATTTTTACCATTTGAATGGCCTTATATGTTGCTTGGCCATCCCAATATGGCTGCTGCACTAAGAATCATCTATGACTACAAGCCAGCATTACTTTTTCAATCACTAACTTTGTAGAGTACTTTGGTCTCAAGCTTGCTGGGTGCTCAACCTCTACCAAACAACTGCCAGTGTCAGGCACAATCGTGACTAGATGCGCTATCATATATCAAACATTGGGCATGCTGTATCTTTAAAGGCTATGTACATCTTCAGAGGCACATTTTTTTATGATTGCATTTTACTCATTTTGGGCTAAAAATCATTTTTTTCAATTGGTCTATATAAAAAATATTGAACTGTTCTGTCTCAAATGGTTAACTGTCTATTTATAATGGTTAACGGGCAATTTATAATTCCTTATGAACTCCTGGTTCAGTGCTGTCTGGGATTTCAGTGATCTGGCTATCAAGCTGATGCTAAGGGACTCTTCCTGTAGGAGGATGGGGCCTCCATGATGCCTGATCGAAGTGTGAGATGTATACATGTGGCCTACTTTGAAGGCAGGACCCCTCCAGTGTTTACTCCATCTGCTAGTTGACAGCAAATGGCTTAGGATTGATCATGGCTAGCATTGATCATACTTCCACATTCCTCGTACACATTCTTCTCAGTAAGATAAGAACTAAGCTATAATGATTGTTTATATTGTCAGAGAGCAGATTAGCTAGCTGACGGAGCAGAGAGAAAATTCAGATCCCTCTATTAGAGCATCTCAGCTCTGTACAGAAAAAATGAACCCATATTTGTAATAAAGATCAATTTTAAAAATGATTTTAGTTTTGCCCCAAAAGGCCATGCACTGTTCTGACTGCGTACAACAGTGGTGCGGGTGCCCCGAGAAGACCAGCAAATTGGGACTGCAGGAGAGGAGGGTGGATGTGGAGAGTAGTGATATGGGAGTCTGATTTAAGAACTGATATGGGGTTGTGATTTGGTGGTCTGATCTGAGGATCTAATATGGAGGTCTAAATGTGGTTTGATCTGGGTCTGATATGGGGGGGTCTAACCTAGAGGTCTGATGGGGTCTCATCTGACGTTTGAATCTGATATGGGGGTCAAAGGATCTGATATGGGGGTCTGATTTGAGGATCTGATATAATGGTCTGATCTGAGATCTGATATGGGCATCTGATCTAAGGTCTGACATGAGGATCTGATTTGAGGTGTGATATAAGGGTCTGATCTGAGGATCTGATATGGGGTTCTGATCTGAAAGGGAAGGGATTATTTTTTGTACTGGCATAAATTATAAAGTGGTATTTTTTTGTACTGGTGCACATTAGAAGGGGCATTGCCTACTGACACACATTACAAGAAGAATTATTGCTACTGGGGCACTACAGGGATGTATGTAGTATGTAGTATGGGCACAATGGGGCATTTTTACCATTGGAGGCACTGGTAACACTAAGTGCACTCTGGCAGATAATTATTTCTATTGGTGGAACTATTAGGTTTTATTCACATGAACATAAGTGCTCTGTGCCCATGCTGTGGACTGCAAATTACAGTCCGCAAAGCACAGGCACCAGTCGTGTACACTCCTTGGTGCTTATGTGGACCCATTGACTTGAATGGGTCAGTGATCAGCAAGATACGGCAAAAGATAGGACATCTTTTGCGTCGCGAAGGTGCCGACACAAAAGCCCATGGAAGCACTTCTGTGGGTTGCTGATCCGTGGCTCCGTTCCGCAAAAGATAGGACATGTCCTATCTGTTTCTGTATCTTACGGATCATGGTGCTCCCCTGCAACTTGCCACAAAGCATCAAGGGAAGGGGGGCCCAAAATCATCAAACATTAGCATATAAATCCTCCCCAACTTAAAATATAACTTTTAATAGATCACTATGTCAATAGGGTTCATATGTACAGTTTTAGTGATATGTTAAAAGTTATATTTTAAGTTGGGGAGGATTTATATGCTAATGTTTGATGATTTTGAAGGTTCCTCCATACATATCTATTAATGTGTCAGGAATAAGAAGGGGGGCCCAAGCTTAACTCTTGCACCATGAGCTTTTAGCTATGCTACATTTGGTACTTCTGCACTCACAAAGTATACACAATATTTCTCGATTTTTAGGCGATCGCTAACACCAAAAAGATACAACTTTGAATGTCTCCCTGTGTTTAGATGGGTGTCTGCCTACACTGTCTGCTTCTAATACTCTTCACAACCGTTGATATTACTCTTAATCTTGCTTTTAATCATATGTGATATATCCAATCTACAGAAGCACCAACCTCAAAATGTTAAAAGTCATTCATAACCAATAAAATGAAAGAACAAGGTGACGCTGAAGTTAATTTCAGCTGTGGAAAGTAACATCAGTACCTAGAGGAAACCCTCAAGAAGACAAAACACAGCGTTCTTACTGCTGAGGTTTCTTACAGTACATATCAGCGCTCACACCCACAGTACCTTCTCAGGAAACCACAGCACAAAAGAGAAGTGGACTTGGCTTTTGCACCGTAGGGTGTATAAAATGTCACAAAAAAAATTTAACCACCTACAACTGTATAACCTTTAAATCAAATACAACTGTCCAGTTTTACTTCACATACTGCACTACTTCATCTTACAGTATATACTATATGGCTTGACACATTCAATTTGGGTATGGTCCACTCTTGATCAAGATCAAATGCACTTTAGACACCGGTTGTAATTTGCAGAAGTTCCTGCTTAGCAATAGTGGAGATGTAAAATACCTTGTTGTCCTGTAGCAGATTAAACCTGCTTTAATATGGGCAGTAATATGACTAGGGAGGATTGGGAACTTAAAGTGGCCCTGGAAAAAACTATAAAATTGGGCTAACACAAGTAGGCGGGCCAGCAATACCATATTGTGGGACAAAATACCTCCCCAGCAGAACCAAAGACCGCAGTGAAACACATAACTGCCCCAGCAGAATCAAAAACCACAATGCAGCACAAAATACTGTACCTCCTCAGAAGTGAGCCCTCTGTGGTGGCCAGTGCCAGCTGCCACATTCTGTCCTCCTACTCCAGTTGCCTCAGGGTGGCAATAGAGTTGAATTTGGGAATCAGTAGAGCACCTGTTGTCGCCAGCCAGGTACATAACACTCGCCTCCCCCAGAGTTAATTAACTCTGGGAGGGACAGATAATTACTTATCTGGCTGGTGCCCATGAGGAGGGATCAGGCGGCCCCCTGGGGCATTGGCCCACCGGGAAATTTCCCTGTAGAATCTATGGCCAACCCGCCCTGAATATGACCAGTCTGTAATATGGGCATATTCTTGTTGCGGCTGCAACACCCAGACCTTCTTCAGAAGATCCAGATTTGGTTCAAAATATAAATATATTTGATCTGTATAAATTAAAACGGTGTCAGGTTCAGGTGTTAAGCTCTAAACTATACCCATCATCTGACTGTAAATGTGGCCTTAGTATAATGGAAAAATGTATAATAGAAAGATTTATGCCTCGTTTGTCTTGGGGAACCACAACTAGATTTGGCTTACAAACGCTGATGAAAAATACTGAACAAATACTGACCGTGTGATTGTGGTCTTGCTTTTGAGACTGTGTCAACCATACTATGGATAAAGGTGCATTGTTAATCATCCATCCAGGATTCTGGCCATTTCTTCTACATCTCCTGTCTGCATCAGACTGCGCTCCTGCTCTTTTGCACTGCACTATGGGTTGTCAAGCCAACTGGTGCCCGAAGATGATGTCATGAGTGACTCTTCTGAAGACTTGATAGGTGTTGTGCTAATCTCTTTATTGTATGTTCAATACTTTGTTATTCTACTGCCCTTGGATTGATGAGACTTGTGGTCCCACAACTCTGACCCTGGCTTGTTTTGGAATTTGGTATTTTTTTTTATCCCTAGTACTTCTGCTGACCTCCTGTTTCCTGACCTCACCTGTTATGGACCTATGTCTGCTACAGATAAATCACTAATATCAATACTAGACAACTCCAGGTGAGTATATCCTGGGGATTCCCTTCTTGCAGGGGACATAGGGTGAAGAATGCATAATCCCTAAAGGTGAATTTACACCTTCAGAGGAGCAGCAGATTGTAGGAAAGGAAGTACTTTTTCTCGACAGTCTCTCCTCCTTAAAGGGGTATTTTCATCTTGGACAATGGGGGCATATCGCTAGGATATGCCCCCATTGTCCTATAGGTGCGGGTCCCGCCGCTGGGACCCGCACCTATAACGAGAACGGGGCCCCCAAAGTGAAGAAGTGCGCACCGCGCAAGCACGGCCCGCTCTCCATTCACTTCTATGGGGCCGCCGGAAATAGCCGAGCGCTGGCTCGGCTATCTCCGTCGGCTCCATAGAAATGAATAGGAGCGGTGGCCGTGCATGCGCAGTGCGCTCCCATTCATTTCTATGGAGCCAACGGAGATAGCCGAGCCAGTGCTCTGCTATTTGCGGCGGCCCCATAGAAGTGAATGGAGAGTGGGCCGCGATTGCGCGGTGCGCACTTGTTCACTTTGGGGGCCCCGTTCTCGATATAGGTGCGGGTCCCAGCGGCGGGATCCTATCGATATGCCCCCATTGTCCAAGATGAGAATACCCCTTTAAGAGGAGGTGATCACCTCCACAGTATGAGGACAAGCAGTCGCTATTGCAATCACTTGTCCTTATACAGCTGCATTGTTTCTGGACAGCAGAGTGATGTTTAGACAGCACAATCTGCTGCCCAGAAATTATCATTTAGATGCCTGCACGAAAAACAGTTTTGTGTATATATATATATATATATATATATATATATATATATATATATATATATACATACACACACAAATGCATATATATAAATCTTTGAAGACAGCCAACATCACCCTGAAGAATTTCGTATTTTCTGTCTGTTTGTCTCTGCATTTCAGTGATATAACTTATTTAAATAGCACCAAAGCTGTAAAAGGCCTTGTATTTTGCATTACAAGTTAGACTTTCTTTAGGTACCATTGTACTAACAGTATGTGTGTTTGCCCATTCCTCCTTTTAAATAGCTGGAAACATTAAAGAGACTCTGTCACCAGTTTTCAACCTATGGAATTAGTTATACAATCAAATAGTGCTCTTAATCCTTTCCCCACACATACCTTTATTTAGCAGAAGGAATAAGCGTTTAGCCAGCAAAACGTTCTTTTAGATATATGCTAATGAGTCTTCGGAGCACCGAGAGGCGTGCTTTTGTCTTCTGAGCACTGTATCTGCGACGCCCTTCTAGCTCTTAACACCGCCCTTCATCAGATAAACCCGCCCCCCTGCTTCTTGATGGACAGCGCTAAACCGCAGGGTGTCCAGGGAAATCCCACGCCTGCGCACTTATCCGATGTACGGTGCATGCGTACTAGGCTTGCAGCGCTGAACTCTGCAAGCCCTTTCTCTGTAGTGCGCATGCGCCGTCACTTCCGTTCATCGCGCCATACATCGGATAAGTGCGCAGGCGCGGGATTTCAGCGATAGACCGCAGGGTCTAGCGCTGTCCATCAAGAAGCAGGGGGGCGGGTTTATCTGATGAAGGGTGGTGTTAATAGCCAGAAGGGCATCGCAGATGCGGTGCTCAGAAGACAAGAGCACGTCTCTCGGTGCTCCGAAAACTCATTAGCATATTTCTAAAAGAACGTTTTGCTGGCTAAACGCTTATTCCTTCTGCTAAATAAAGGTATGTGTGGGGAAAGGATTAAGAGCACTATTTGATTATATAACTAATTCCATAGGTAGAAAATGGTGACAGAGCCTCTTTAAGGGGAAGAGTTTGCTTTTCTAGATACCACAGTGTTGACTGTTATGTGGCATCCTACCACCATGTGATTTTGTCTTCCTCTTATGCAAGTAAGTATGAAAGGCATGAACTATGACAATGGGA
This sequence comes from Rhinella marina, assembly GCA_900303285.1. NCBI lineage: Eukaryota > Metazoa > Chordata > Amphibia > Anura > Bufonidae > Rhinella > Rhinella marina. The sequence continues at coordinate 70,945 of ONZH01028778.1, forward strand.
GTAACAAACACAAAACTGAGATATGTACAGAGAGAAAAGAGGAGAAAGAAAAGTGTCTATATACAGTATTGTGCAAAAGTTTTAGGTGTGGAAAATGCTGCAAAGTAAGAATGCTTTAAAAATAGAAGTGGGAATAGTTTATTTGGATCAATTAACAAAATGCAGAGTGAATGAACAAAACAGAATCAAATCAATATTTGGGGTGACCACTTTTTCCTTCAAAGCAGCATCAGTTCTTCCAGGTACACTTGCAAGCAATTTTTGAAGGAACCTCTGCAGGAAGTTTGTTCCAAACATCTTGGAGAACCAACCACAATGTGAGCAGGATGTTTGAAAAACGTCACTGCCGAGTTCCTTCAAAAACTCTGTGCAAGAGTATCTACAAGATCTGATGCTGTTTTGAAGGCAAAGGGTCGTCACACCAAATATTGATACATTTAGATTTCACTTTTGTTCATTCACTTTGCATTTTGTTAGTTTGTAAAAAAAAACCAAAAAACTATTAACACTTCTATTTTTGAATGCATTCTTACTATGCAGCATTTTTCTCACATCTTTCTAAAACTTTGGCACACTACTGTATTACTGTATACTGTATATAGTTTTGAACCCGTTGAGTGACTTTCCATAGCCCCCCAAAAGCCTCCATGACCCCCAAAACTTCAATTTCCTGCCCTGGCTCTTCACTGGAAGAAGAAATAAATTACAATGGCACTCCCAGTGGTATGCTTAAGAGATGAGTTAAAATTTTATTGGTGCATATAGGTTAGAAGAAGCCAAAGATTAGACAGGTCCAGAAAAAGCCATATGCCCCTTTCACACGAGCGGGAGACTCGCATGTCTCCCGCAACGCATCTACAGGGCTGGACTCCGGCATTGACTGGGATCGCATATAATGCTATGCGATCCCTGTCAGTGCAGAGTCCAGCCATGTAGATGCGTTGCGGGAGACATGCGAGTCTCCCGCTCGTGTGAAAGGGGCAATAATCTCATCTCTAATAATACTTATAGCAGAATGTTTCGACCCATTCAGACTTTCCCCAGCCATATGAGTCTAAGTGCTGATAGATCACTAAAGAGACATCTAAACAATTTTCTGAGGAACATCTGAACGGACTGAAACGTTCCGCTATCATATGAGTATTATTGGATATAAGATTATCGCTTCATCTGGACCTGTTTTCAATTTATATGCACTAATAACATTTAAAATAATCTCTTAAAGATAACCTTTCACCACTCCTGACATGTCTGTTTTAATAGCTCCATGCATTCGCCATGTAATAACAATTTTGGAGCTTCTATTCTATTCTTATGTCTGTATGTTGTGCCATTCCTGTATTATTTCTACTAGAAGTTATGGATGAATTGCTAGCAGTCTGCAGTAAGGGTACAGAGGGGAGGTTAACCAGTATAGGGTGTGTACCTGCACAGACTCACTCTATCCAATCAGTGCTTCTGTTTTCTGACTCTGCAGGGACACCCCCCCCAACCGGTCACCTCCCCTCTGTTCCCTTACTGAGGGCTAATAGCAATTCATTCATAACTTCTAGTAGAAATAATAAAGAAATGGCACAACATAGAGTCATAAGAATATATGCTCCAGAATTATTGTTACATGGGGAATGCATGAAGCTATTAAAATAGGCATGTCAGGAGTGGTGACAGGTCCTCTTTAAGCATACCACTGGGAGTGCCATGGTACTTTATTCCTGGATTGTGGCTCAGGTACTTCTGGCACCCTACCTATATATGGAGTGCAAGCGTCAAATCTCCAGTCTTAATGGGAAGAAAAACTCTGAAGCAATTTGTTGTATACTGTATATATGGATATCATTCATCTCTTGGATATAGGTCGGGCAGGAGTGATGCTTTTTGTAATATCCAAAAACATAAAGTGTCCTGCAAGCTATAATAGAAACCTGAATGAAGGATAAACAATTTAATATAACGGTGCTCAGGTTTTTCCTGAAACAGGTAATAGAAGTGAAGGCAATGATGGATATTATGATGGCACTAAATATGACAAATGAGGGGACTATATACAAACAAAATGGGGTCTGCGGAGACAAAAGCCACAGTAAATAGTGTTCGTCAGTTCTTATTACCAAGAGGTGTTCATTGAGTCATGCCTCAGTGTTTTCTGTTCCCTTTTATATATTTTAAGGATTTGTGTTCCTCTTACCTTGTCCCCAGAACAGTCATTCGAGCTGTAAAGTGGATAGGATTATAGTTACTTCCACTAAAACTGATACTTTCTTCTCCAGCCTAATTTCACATCCTCTCCTGCATATTCTAATGTAAGATGGCTTTCTAATTTCACACTCGAGTGGAGAGTATCCCTTTTGCTGCATAAGAAATACCTCTACAAATTTGCCCACTGTGACTTCACCATTGACAAATTACATGTAGTCTCTCCGGACCTCAGGTCTGATTAGTGGCGTTATTTATTACGTCTGTGCCTCTGATGGCATCACGTTGCTGAAGATTTATAAGTTTCTACAGAAACTAAGCAAGAAGTCATTAACACAGTCTAGAAGGAATATGTGGCATAATGGTCATTTTTAGGAAATGTTCACGTGCCAGATTATTTGCAGTAATTTCTGTAACTGAAAATCCCTTCCGCGTGTATTACACTGCTTTCTAGATAAAACAGGAGTAGTCAATCAAATAAGATGTGAAATGAGCGAGGGCTACGTGGCGGGTCATTTCTTTATCTCCTGGAACAGGACTATATTATATTGTAGGTGTATTACCATATTTGATACTTTTGAGATTGACTATATTTTCATTTTATTTTTCATCTATATTATTTATTTTAAGAATGACTGATCTATTTTACTATTTTATTTGTATGTTTCAACAATAGAAATAAATAATTTTGTAACCCATTAGTGACCAGCCTTTGGTGGGTTTTAGATACCAAGATTTTTATTTTTATTTTTCAGTATTGCATTCCAATACCTATAACTTTTTTATTTTTATTCAATGTTGCCATATGAAGCCTTGTTTTTTGTGGCACAGATTGTAGTTTGTAATGGCACAATTTTGGGTACACAATGTACGAGTATAAGAAATCAATATTTTAGCCCCAGAAGTTACTACAAAAAAATCAGCCACGTGTAGACATACCCTTAGGCCTCTTTCACACTAGCGGCAGCACGGATCCGGCACCTAAAGGGTGCCGACGGATCCGTACTGCCGCTGATACATGTGTTGAGCCGGAGCAGCGGTCCGGCCCCACACATGTTGACACAGACATTGGGACAAGACACAGACAAACATACACACACATACATACACACACATACATAATACATACTTACATACTCCAGCCAGGGACGCCGGCAGCACGTCTTCACGCGCCTCCTGCGCGCAGTGATGACGATTCCCCACAGCGCCCTCTGCTGGGCGCAGTGGGGAAACGTCATAGCTGCGTCAGGAGGCGCGTGAAGACATGCTGCCGGTGTCCCTGCCTGGAGTATGTGAGTATGTATGTGTTTGTGTGTATGTGTGAGTATGTATGTATGTCTGTATGTATCTCTGTACATGTGTAGCCGGATCCGGAATGACCCCCCATTGCAAGTCAATGGAGGACAGATCCGGATTACTGGTGTGTCACACCAAACGGATCCGTCCCCATTGACTTGCATTGGGGGTCATTCCGGATCCGTCTTGGATGCCTGGGCCGGAGAAAAAACCGCAGCATGCTGCGGTTTGTTCTCCGGTCTGAAGACGGAACGGAATGCTTTCAGGAGCATTCCGTTGTCTTCAGTTCAGTTTTGTCCCCATTGACAATGAATGGGGACAAAACTGAAGCGTTTTTTTCCGGTATTGAGCCCCTATGACGGAACTCAAAACCGGAATTTAAAAACGCTAGTGTGAAAGTAGCCTTACTAACCTTAAAACACTAGCATCTCAGCTCTCTTCCTAAGAGCTTCTCAAGCTTTATATTCTAGTCCTAGCTCAACTATTAAACTTCCCCACTTCTCCTTCCCACTAATACACATACACAATTGTACGTACTTGTCTTGACAACTCTATCCTTTTATTTTTGCTTTACAATAAGCCATTAGCTTCACGAATAAGTAATAACCCTGACATCCAAGGGTCCTTGTATGAGATGGAGAATTCAAGGTTTTACACTTATTATATACTGTTGAGTCTGACCCTACGCAACCCACAAGTATCGCTTCCAAGTTTACATACCACTTGTTATGAATACGGCCTTCCTTCTGTATGTAAGATAAATGCCAACAGCACTTCTTATTAGTCTGTCCTCTTTTATCCTGTAGCCTCTCTAATGGTTGTTTGTTAGAGATGAGCGAGCATACTCGTCCGAGCTTGGTGCTCGTTCGAGTATTAGGGTACTCGTAAGTGCTCGCTGCTCGGACGAGTATCTCGCCATGCTCGAGGAAATGGCAACTTCCGCATTATGCATTTTTGGCGCCTATAAACACAGCCAATCACAAGCCAGGAGACTCTGCGGTACACCCAGCATCACGTGGGGCCCTTACATGTCGATAGCAGGGGTTGGCTGGCCTGATCAGGTGACCCTGGAATATACTGGTGACTGGGCGCGGTGCTCGGCTCAGATGCTGTCTGGATGTCGTTAGGGATAGAGCTGCTGCGTTTCAGGGCGAGTGTTAGGGCCTGCATTTAGTTCTTTGTTAGGCAGGAGTGATCTCACAAGAACCCAACAGCCCTTCTAAGGGCTACAAGACATTTTTTTTTTGTCTCCTGGCTTGGCTGGCTGGCTGGCACTAGTAGTGCAGCTATCGCCATATATAACCCCTTTTTTTATTGTTATATCTCAGTGATACAAATCCATTTCACACAGCAGTGTGGAACCATTCTGTGTGTCACAGTTCAGTACACTCACTACAATCCGTATTTTCTGTCCAGGTGACACTTTCTGTACGTCACTTAATCCAACCAGGTCTTTTGCTCTCACATATATAGCTTGATCCCAAAAATCTCTGTGCGACATTTGTCTGGGTCGCAGTCAAAATAGCCACCGTCAGCAGGGTGTGAGTTAGGGCTACGACAGCACCCCTGCTGATCCTGGTGTGCAACCTGTGCCCCACCAGGATCAGCAGGGGTGCCACCACTACTAGCCTAACCACCACCAGCATGCGCAGGCATATGAGTGCTAAACACCCCACTCAATGGAACCAAGGCTGTTCACCACCTCCTGCGGGTCATACCACTGCTCCTTCCCCTGTGTCACTCGCTGCCTCTGCTAGTCAACCCCCTGCCCAGGACCCCGGCACGAGCGCCTCCCACCGGAAAACCACACCTTCACCTCCACGATCCTCCACAGTGTCCACCAATGTGTCCCAGCGCAGCGTTCAGCTGTCTTTACAGCAGACGCTGGAGCGCAAGAGGAAATACAGTTCCACCCACCCACATGCCCAAGCCCTCAACGTCCACATCTCCAAATTGCTGAGCCTGGAGATGCTGCCCTATAGGCTGGTAGAGACCGAGGCCTTTCGCAATCTCATGGCGGTGGCTGCCCCTCGGTATTCGGTCCCCAGCCGCCACTATTTTTCCCGATGTGCCGTCCCAGCCCTACACCACCACGTGTCAGAACATCATCCGTGCCCTGACCAACGCTGTTTCTGAGAAGGTCCACCTAACCACGGACACGTGGACAAGTGCTGCCGGGCAGGGACACTATATCTCACTGACGGCACATTGGGTTAACTTGGTGGAGGCTGGGACTGAGACTGACCCTGGGGCCGCTCATGTACTGCCCACACCGAGAATTGCGGGGCCTACCTCGGTCACGGTCTCTCAGACGTACTATGCCTCCTCCTCCGACCCCTCCTCCTCCTCCACCTCCTCCTCCGAATTACCATCTGTGGGCACGGCGCCTTCAGTCAGTAGCTCTAGGCGCAGCAGCAGTGCCGTGGGTAAGCGCCAGCAGGCGGTGCTCAAACTGCTGAGCTTAGGTGACAAAAGGCACACCGCCCAAGAGCTGTTACAGGGCATCACGGCGCAGACCGATCTGTGGCTGGCACCGCTGAACCTCAAGCCAGGCATGGTTGTGTGTGACAACGGGCGTAACCTGGTGGCGGCTCTGCAACTCGGCAGACTGACACATGTGCCATGCCTGGCCCACGTGTTCAATCTAATAGTTCAGCGGTTCCTCAAGACATACCCCAATCTGTCAACTACCTTACCCCCCGACACCTGTGTCTCGCCATTGTCCACCACCTCCTCAGACAACACTGGTAAATCCACACTGTCAGCACACGGAGACTGCAAAAGGTCTTGCGAATTGGGGCAGAGAATGTTCTGGGGTAGCACATCAGAGAAGGGGTGACTATGGGGTTCCAGGGAGTACGTGACCACATGCAATCTCCATCCAAAAAGTCATACTGAGGCTCACCACCATGCTTTACACTGCAATCTTATTACTGAGGCTCACCACCATGCTTTACACTGCAATCTTATTGAAAGACAGACAATCAGGGGTTCACCGCCAGGTTGTCAGGCAGCATTTTTAAGTGGGTCACCATTACCGTGTCCCTGAAAATTGCCTTGGGGTCATCGCCAGACTATTTTTATGAAAGGCCATGGGGTTCTATACACACAGTGCTGACGGAAGCCCATCAGCCTTTCTAAACACAATTGAATCTGTCCCATCATGAGAAAGTCCCCCCAAGGAGTTCCCACTGTAACTTGCTTCCCATACAACTACCTCACCCCCCGACACCTGTGTCTCACCATTGTCCACCACCTCCTCAGACAACACTGGTAAATCCCCACTGTCAGCACACTGAGACTGCAAAAGGTCTTGCGAATTGGGGCAGAGAATGTTCTGGGGTAGCACATCAGAGAAGGGGTGACTATGGGGTTCCAGGGAGTACGTGACCACATGCAATCTCCATCCAAAAAGTCATACTGAGGCTCACCACCATGCTTTACACTGCAATCTTATTGAAAGACAGACAATCAGGGGTTCACCGCCAGGTTGTCAGGCAGCATTTTTAAGTGGGTCACCATTACCGTGTCCCTGAAAATTGGCGGTGATGGACCTTCGTTGCACCTAGTTGGGTGCTTCCCTAACATGTGATGGGCATGTGCCTCGCCTTTCTTTGTCTGGGTGAGCACAATTGCCATGAGGGTAACCACCAGGCTGTTGCCTGAGAATTTGGGGTAATGGTGGGATTAGGCAGCCTCAGAGGCATCCATGCATGCTACTCCTGCTGTTTCCTGTCCATTTCCGTGGTGTTTCCATCATTTTCTGAGGTTTCCAGGTTTTCACCCAGCCTTCCCTAGGCAGAGCCTTGGTCCCCTGCAAAAAATGCTCGAGTCTCCCATTGACTTCAATGGGGTTCGTTATTCGAAACGAGCACCCGAGCATCGGGAAAAGTTCGACTCGAATAATGAGCACCCGAGCATTTTAGTGCTCGCTCATCTCTATTGTTTGTATAGGATGTGACACTTAAGTCCTTAGGAAGAAACACTACTGCCTCTTATGATACCTTATATAAGCAAAAACTCTTATATTCTTTCAGGAAACTAACACTGTAAATTACAAATGAAAATTTCCCTCTTTCTTTCTTTGGAAGAATACTGCTAAAATGTATCATATACCAGTATCGATTCTATGAACTGCTCTTAGGAAATCTTAGACTCAACTTTATATGGGAAAATAAGCAACACTTCATTCTAAGGTTAGTCCCCCTGGCTGAAACCACATGGTCTAGATCAGGGATGCTCAACCTGAGGCCCTCCGGCTGTTGAGAAACTACAATTCCGAGCATGCCCTAGTAGCTGTAGGATGTCCAGGCATACTGGGAGTTGTAGTTTTGGAACAGGTTGAGCATCCCTGGTCTAGATGTTCCAGATATGTTCTGCTACTTCCTAGCCTAGCAGTGCACCTTCGAAGAATCCCTTCCTAAGAATATAGGAGAGAGCGTATGTGTGTGGGGCACATACACTTCATATATTTGGCATAGAACCAAATATTTTGGCACAAATCAAAACACTTTCTAGGTGCAGTGGCATTGATTTATCTGCCCCTTTATGTTCTCCTACAGAGAATTGCTTAGTGGACTTATAGGGGGAATTTATCATGCCCCCACGCCAGTAGTCTACAGTGTGCTGAAATGGGGGCATGGTGAAGGCGAAGAAAAGTGCAGTGGGCCCAGTGAATGTATCTTCTGTTATGCCAGTTTTCAGGCATAAAAAAGACTGTAATCTACTGGAGGTCATATCTGCTGTAGATTTCAGTCTAGGTGCACAGACTGCCAGAGGATGCCCCCAATTTATGATGAAGTGTGCCTTTCATCATAAATTAGGTGCATCCTCTGGTAGCGAGGGGGTTTAAAATTGTCTGTGCTAAATTCCCCCATAAAGAAAAATTCTATACCATAGTATACACCAACTGATCTACAGTTCCCTTCAAAAGTATTCGGCCCCCTGGAACTTTTCAACTTTTTGCCACATTTCAGGCTTCAAACAAAAAGATATAACATTTAAAATTTTGGGTGAAGAATCAACTTGGGGTCACAATTGTGAAGTGGAACGAAATTTATTGGATCATTTAAACTTTTTTTGTAATATTAAAACTGAAAAGTGGGGCGTGCAAAATTATTCGGCCCATTTACTTTCAGTTCAGAAAACTCACTCCAGAAGTTCATTGAGGATCTCTGAATGATCCAATGTTGTCCTAAATGACTGATGAAGAGAAGTAGAATCCACCTGTGTGTAATCAAGTTTCCGTATAAATGCACCTGCTCTGTGATAGTCTCAGGGTTCTGCATCATGAAGACAAAAGAACACACCAGGCAGGTCCGTGATACTGTTGTGGAGAAGTTTAAAGCCGGATTTGGATACCAAAAGATTTCCCAAGCTTTAAACATCCCAAGGAGCACTGTGCAATCGATGATATTGAAATGGAAGGAGTATCAGACCACTGCAAATCTACCAAGACCCGGCCGTCCCTCTAAACTTTCATCTCAAACAAGGAGAAGACTGATCAGAGATGCAGCCAAGAGGCCCATGATCACTCTGGATGAACTGCAGAGATCTACAGCTGAGGTGGGAGAGTCTGTCCATAGGACAACAATCATCGAACATTTCACAAATCTGGCCTTTATGGAAGAGTGGCAAGAAGAAAGCCATTTCTCAAAGATATCCATAAAAAAAGTCCCGTTTACAGTTTGCCACAAGCCACCTGGGAGACACCAAACATGTGGAAGAAGGTGCTCTGCTCAGATGAAACCAAAATCCAACTTTTTGGAACCAATGCAAAACGATATGTTTGGTGTAAAAGCAACACAGCTCATCACCCTGAACACACCATCCCCACTGTCAAACATGGTGGCAGCATCATGGTTTGGGCCTGCTTTTCATCAGCAAGGACAGGGAAGATGGTTAAAATTGATGGGAAGATGGATGGAGCCAAATGCAGGACTATTCTGGATGAAAACCTGTTGGAGTCTGCAAAAGACCTGAGACTAGGACGGAGATTTATCTTCCAACAACACAATGATCCCAAATATAAAGCAAAATCTACAATGGAATGGTTCAAAAATAAACGTATCCAGGTCTTAGAATGGCCAAGTCACAGTCCAGACCTGAATCCAATTCATAATATGTGGAAAGAGCTGAAAACTGCTGTTCACAAACGCTCTCCATCCAACCTCAAAGAGCTCCAGCTGTTTTGCAAGGAAGAATGGGCAAGAATTTCAGTCTCTAGATGTGCAAAACTGATAGAGACATACCCCAAGAGACCGCAGCTGTAATCGCAGCAAAAGGTGGCGCAACAAAGTATTAATGCAAGGGGGCCGAATAATTTTGCACGCTCCACTTTTCAGTTTTATTATTACAAAAAAAAGTTTAAATGATCCAATAAATTTCGTTCCACTTCACAATTGTGACCCACTTGTTGTTGATTCTTCACCAAAAATTTAAAATGTTCTTCTTTTTGTTTGAAGCCTGAAATGTGGCAAAAGGTTGAAAAGTTCCAGGGGGCCGAATACTTTCGCAAGGCACTGTATGCATGTGTAAAAAACATTCATTTTGTTTTTATTATTTTCATGTATCTACTGTTGTTTTTGGAAAATCTTTGAATAAACAGTTTAAGGACTCATGCACACGAGCGTGTGTCCATTCAGTGCCCGTGCTGTACTGTAATTTGCGGTCCACAATGCACGGGCACTGACAGTGGGGCAGCTGGATTCGGATCGCGGACCCATTCATTTGAATGGGTCCCGCGTTCCGCATCTGACAGTCCGCACCGCGAAAAAGTAGTGCTTGCGGTGCGGAGGCACGGCCTCTCCATGTCTCCGCTCCGCATCTCCCTGATTGCGGACCCATTGAAGTGAAAGGGTCCGCGACCCGTGATGTGGGCTGCACACGGCCGGTGCCCGTGTATTGCGGACCCATGTGCATGAGCCCTAAAAAAGCAAAAAACAAAAAAAAAAAATCGATTTTTTTAATTAAAGGGATTGTCTCACTTCATAGCATGGCATTTATCATGTAGATAAAGTTAATACAAGGCACTTCCTAATGTATTGTGATTATCCATATTGCCTTCTTTGCTGGCTGGATTAATTTCTCCATCACATTATACACTTCTGGTTTCCAGGGGTTACAGCCACTTCTGTTGTGCAGATACAAGGTCACCGGGACAGGAGCTGCTGCACGTGTGTTTCTACGCATGCTCTCACGCTCCTGGCCACCAGAGAGGCCAGTGCTTTTTTCTATAGTGTGCAAGCACGACCACCACTGATGGATTGCAGGGTGGTTGTAACCCCTGGAAACGAGCAGTGTATAATGTGATGGAAAAATGAATCAAGCCAGCAAAGGAGGCAATATGGACAATCACAATACATTAGTAACTGCCTTGTACTAACTTTCTCTACATAATAAATGCCATTTGCTGATGTGAGACAACCCCTTTAACAATACACATTTACTGTAAATGAGTAACGTGTAATGTTCCAAGGTAGATTAATAATTTGCATAAAACTAAGAAAAATAATAACTCCAATAGTAAAAGCTAGAACGTATGTGTATGCTTGATGGATTTTATTAAATAAAAGTACATTTCTTTGCAGCCTTGCACTTAATAGACATTATACAACAATGGCTGAATGTTGCAAACAAAATTCTATTTCAATTGCACATAAGAATACAAAATGAGTCATATATGAGACAAGCAATGTAAAAGGTCAAATTTAAGTGCTACCCTAGGCTACGTTATTAAATATATCCTCACTTTCTATTGTTGATCTGCGTCGCCATATGTTCAGAGTTGTTAACTCACAGAAATAGGCAGCTGTAATTCTAGTGCTGTATATTACACAAACCTAAACACATGATTAGATTTCATCCAGTTTTAAAGGTTTTTCTGGTTTTGACAAATCCTTATGCCATTTGTGTAAATGAAGCTACTAAAAGGAGGTGCTCTGATGTGGACCCCGATTACAAATCTATTATCTTTATTGATCTCAATAGGTGCCATATAAAGCTGCTTTTCTCGATTCATCTTCTGTAAAGACTGATACTGACACAACTAATAACAATGAATACAAAAAAAAAGGTCTGAATACATATATTTAAGGAGTGTTTACGTGTCAAAATGTCAGGTCTATGGCCATTGAAGAATACACTAATACTTGATCAGTGTAATAGCTAAAATGATGACTTGTATGGACAAGATGCAACATAAAATCCTGTTATTTTTACACCAGCCACTAAGCCTAGTAATAATAGGCACCACTTCTTGGTTTGTACAGATCACTTTACTGCAGTTATCTGCTTATCTTTCTAATCCTGCCTGTAATGATCTGTGTATAGATAAGACATTCACAATAGGTGATTGGCAAAGATTATCTATTCTTCCTTTGTACAATGACCTCAGCACATTACCGTTCCCATTCTCCATCGGACATACCCTATTGACAAAGGGAATGGAAATGCCAATTGTCTATTTATTTATACATTTCCAAGAGGAAGAAATGAGAAATGGCACAATGCAAGGTTCTAATAAAATATATTACAGATTGTTATTTTATGGGGAATACAAGTATTTACTAGAATTAGCATGTTGGTTAAGCTTACGGGACCTTTTTTAAATGGGTTTTCTGGGAATACAATATCACGGACCTATCCTCTGAATAGGTCATCAATATTTCATGGTGGGAATCTGACTCCAGGCACCCTGCCGATCAGCTGTTTGAAGAGGCTGTGGCACTTTGGTGAGTGCTGCTCCCTCTTCCTCTGCCGGTCACATTAGTCACATGGTCTAGATGCAGCTGCAATACCAGGCACAGCCAGTACAGTATACAGTGTACTCACCTGAGGGGCATGACCTCTTCAAACAGCTGATCAGGGGGGTGTCAAGTGTTGGACCCAGGGACGGATTGGCCATAGACCTTAGAGTGAAATTTCCCAGTGGGCCGATGCCCAGGGGGCCACCTGAGCTCTCCTCACAGCCATCAAGTGGAATTTTTTGTCGCAGTATTTTGTGCTGCTGGCAGCATTTTGTGATGGACTGTGGTATTTGGCTCTGTTGGGGTATAATGTGTCACAATATGTAATTGCTAGCCCTGTGTTCCATCAGTTTGGACCCAACTACAAAACGTGGCCACTTTTAGTATTTTTTCCTGGGCCACTTTAAGTTCCCAGTCCGCCCTGGATCTTAAGTTCCCAGTCCAATCTGATATTGATGACAACCTACCCGGATCCTAATCCCCTTTAAATTGTGCATCCAAAAGCATGAAAGAGGTGTACCTAGAAGGTAGCAGGCTCTATGGAAACGTTTAAAATGTGCCCCCCATTATGGCAGTGGGTTTTGCACCCAGGAAAGAATGGTCTCCTCTACAAATTATTTACATGGTGATTTGTTAATTCCCTTTCTTTGTTCATAAGGGCTCATGCACATGGCCATTGCTCGGCTTTGCCTGTATTGCGGCCAGCAAACAGCGGGTCCGCAATATACGGGCACCAGTCGTTTGTTCACCGCATTACGGATGCGGACCAATGTACTTGAATGGGTCCGCAATCTGGAAGGTGCAGTGCGGAACGGAGGCACAGAACCCCACGGAAGCACTATGGAGTGCATGTTCTATTTTTTTACGAGCAGACGGATCACAGACCCATTCAAGTAGAATTGGTCCGGATCCATCTGCGGCAGCCGCACGGATGGTGCTCGTGCATTGGGAACCACAAATTGCAGTCCCCAATGCACGGAACGGCCGGCACCCTAATGCAGATTCGTTTGAAGAGGTGAACTACCCACAGCAAAAAAAAATATGGAGCAACCAGGCTGGGCCCCTGCTCTAAGGGCCCTATAGACCTCAACAAAGAATAGGACATATGTATTGATATTGAATGAAACATGTTCTGCTTCTCTGCCTCATGCCAGATACTGATGTGAATTGTAGCTGCAGTTCTTCTCATTGTAAGCTTTTGTAAATGATGTCTGAATTTCATATTTACGCTTTTTCATGATCCCTGGTAAAATACATGAATCTTATGTATTGAAAGTGCAATTCCCAGCAACAGCAGTAGCAGCACTGTAACACTGCAGTAGCCCATAAAAATAGCTCCTGCTGATCCAGCCCTGTATAATGCACCTCGGCAGGAATGACATAATGATCTAAAACAAGACTATGATGTAATGTGTATCTTAGAGGAAAAAAAAACAGAACCTCTGTTCTCTGTGGAGCCGCTCCAAGAGTCAATTTAAAAGAAGAAATCTGCTATTCACAAAGTGCATCTGGTTTATTGTTGCATTTTCTTTGACGTTAAGGAATATAATTGTTTCTAATATGAAGTGAAAATGTCTATAAGATAAGGCCTGTCGGGCAGGGAGCTTGTCTTCTACTCAATACAAAAAATTATTACTTGTAGTTGTTTCTAAAATAGCGAAAGCCTGGTTACAGTATGCAGTAAAAGTCATATTATCAAATGATAAGACATATACAGTAGGTGGCCCTTGAAAAAAACGATACAAATGCCAAATAATCTATTACATGAGGAAGGTTAAAGGGGTTCCTAAAAAGCTTCTTTCAGCATACCTGTGGAGAGAAGACACTTTGAGCAGTACTTACCCTTCCACCAATTCGGGACCGGATCACGTGACCACCCAACTGACTGCCGGTTCTTCCTTTGATGTTGAGACCGGAAGTGCTCCTCTTTCTTCCTGTTCAGCTGCATTATGTACAATATCTCACAAAATGAGTACACCCCTCACATTTTTGTAAATATTTTATTATATCTTTTCATGGGACAACACTGAAGACATGAAACTTTAAAACAATGTAAATTATTCAGCTTGTATAATAGTGTAAATGTGGTGTGCCCTCAAAATAACTCAGCACACAGCCATTAGTGTCTAAACCACTGGCAACAAAAGTGAGTACACCCCTGTGAAAATGGCCAAATTGTGCCCAATTAGCCATTTTCCCTCCCCGGCATCATGTGACTCGTTAGTATTACAAGGTCTCATGTGTGAATGAGCAGGTGTGTTAAATTTGGTGCTCTACATAAAGATGTCGTAGGTTATAAGAAGATTGTCAACACCCTGAAACTGAGCTGCAGTACGGTGGCCAAGACCATAAAGCAGGTTAACAAGAAAGGTTCCACTCAGAACAGGCCTCATCATGGTCAACCAAAGAAGCTGAGTGCACATGCTCAGCGTCATATCCAGAGGTTGTATGCATTGCTGCAGAGGTTAAAGTGGTGGGGGTCAGCCTGTCAGTGCTCAGACCATATGTCGCACACTGCATCACATTGGTCTGCATGGCTGTGGTCCAAAAAGGAAGCCTCTTCTAAAGATGATGCACAAGAAACAGTTTGCTGAAGACAAGCAGACTAAGGACACAGATTGGGGCTGCGTGAGTGCTGCTGGCTGTGGGGAGCTACCGATCACTGAGGGAACCATGAATGCCAACATTTACTGTGACATACTGAAGCAGAGCATAATCCCCTCCCTTCGGAGACTGGGCCGCAGGGCAGTATTCCAACATAACGACCCCAAACACACCTCCAAGATGACCAATGCCTTGCAAAAGAAACTGAGGGTAAAGGTGCTGGACTGGCCAAGCATGTCTCCAGACCTAAACCCTATTGGGTATCTTTGGAGCATCCTCAAACAGAAGGTGGAGGAGCGCAAGGTCTCTCAAATCCATCAGCTAACATGGTGTCATCTTGGAAGAGCGGAAGAGGATCCCGTGGCAACTTGTTAAGCTGTAGTGAACTCCATGCCCAAGAGAGTTAAGGCAGTGCTGGAAAATAATGGTGGACACAAAATATTGGCACTTTGGGAAAATTGAGGCAATTTTCACAGGTCTGTATTCACTTTTGTTGCAAGCAGTTTATACATTGATGGCTGTGTGTTGTTATTTTGAGGGCACACCCCACTACTTTACATTGTCTTAAAGTGTCAGATGTTCAGTGTTGTCACATGAAAAGATATAATAAAATATTTACTAAAATGTGAGGTGTGTAATCACTTTTGTGAGATACTGTAGATGCAGCTGAACAGGAAGCAAGAGGAGCAAATCCGGTCACAACTTTAGCAGCAAGGGCATAACTACCAAAATAGTGGCCATAACTGCTGCTATGGGGCCCACAATGTTAAGCGGGTCCTGCCTGAAACTCCTGTGACAGATTTAGTCGTCATGCAAACAATAGTGTACATTTTTGTGCGTAATGTTAATGCTTAATGGAGGAAGACCTATTACAAAGCTTGCTATGGGTCCCAGCCTTTCCTAGTTACACCTCTGGCCTGCAGCCATTTGGGCGGTCATGTGATCCCAGTCGGGATGGCGGAATCAGCAGAAGGGTTACTATTGCTCAAAGTGTCTTCTCTGTACATGTTAGGGCTCTTTCACATCACCGTTAGGGATTCCGTTCAGGCTTTCTGTTATAACATCGTTATAACAGAAAGAAACGGAATCCATAGGACGGAAATCAAAACGGACACCTTTAAGAGGCATTCCGTTTTGATCCATCATAATAGAAGCCTATGGGAAAGCATAACGGATCCGTCTGGATGCCGTTATGCTGGACGGAAACCAAAGTTCTGTCGACAGGACTTTGTTTTCCGTCCCGCATAATAGAAACCATAACGGATCCGTTATACTTTCCCATAGGCTTATATTATGACGGATCAAAACGAAATGCCTCTTAAAGGTGTCCGTTTTGATTTCCATCCTATGGATTCCGTTTCTTTCCGTTAGGCCTCTTTCACACGAACGTTGTGTTTTGCATTCCGCAAATTGCGGATCCGCAAAAACAACGGATGGCATCCGTGTGCATTCCGTATTTTGCGGCACGGAACAGCTGGCCCTTAATAGAACAGTACTATTCTTATCTGTAATACGGACAAGAATAGGACATGCTCTATTTTTTTTTTGCGGGCTATGGAACGGAGCAACGGATGCGGACAGCACGCGGTGTGCTGTCCCCATTTTTTGCGGGCCCATAGAAATGAATGGGTCCACATTTTTCATGTGAAAAATGCGGATCGGAGCCCGCAAAAAATACTGTAGTGTGAAAGAGGCCTAATAACGATGTTATAATGGAAAGCCTGAACGGAATCCCTAACGGTGATGTGAAAGAGCCCTTAGCTGAAAGAGCTTTTTTTAGGTACACACCCAAAAAAATTTTAATGTTTTTATACCATAGCCTAAGGCTGCAATCACACATGCAGTTTTGTGTCAGTTTTTGAGCCACAGCCAGGAGTGAATTCAAAAGCACATGGGAAAGCTAAAGGAAAGACGTATAATTCTTCTTTCCACTTCTGGCTTTTGCTCAAAATATTCATCAAAAACTGCACATGTGATTTGAGCCCTAAGGCCTCCTTTACACACACATTGTGTTCAGCGTTTGTAGACCCTTGTGAAAAACACAGGAGGGCACATTTATGAAATGTAAAAGTAAACTGACTTTGTTGCCTGTAGCAAGCAATCAATTCTTGTAGACATTTTTCATAAATCTGCCCCATGAGTTCCAAGTTCCAAGTGCTTTGTTCTACTGATGTTTTTGTAGCTGCGGATTTTGGTGTGTTTTTTAACGGCACGTTAGTTGAAAATTTATGGGAAGTATGAAATGCGGGAAATACAAGCACTTTTTGCTACTGGTGTTTTTGTTAAAATGCAGCATGTTGAAGCTTTTCAAATTTTTTCTGCCATTTTGATACCTACTTCTCTATAGGGAAAAAATGTCAGAAAAAACAACATGGTTCATATAGTTTGAAAAAAGAAAGCACCACTAAAATTGCCATAAAATCCATATGTGGTATGGAAAAAAAAGTTTCTGTAAGGGAGCAAAAATGCCAGACCAAAATCTTATGTGTAGAGATCTTTAGATGCTTTTTGCAACTCATTTGACAAGTGGTCAGCTTTCCTGATGTGGTTTTGGAAGTCAAGATCAGGAGTGGATCATACAAAGATTGTGTGGTTGCAAAGGAAAGGGAGGGACTTAAAATGTCAAATTTGTGGTATGAAATTCTGACTCAAAAGGTACAATCTAAAGGTCAAGTTTCCTGATGTAGTTTTGGAATCCAGAATTAGGAGTGAATTGAATAATTTCTCTCCTTTTATGACTCACTCCTGATTTTGGCTTCCAAAACTCCATGCAAAAACTTGACCGTGTGGCAACAGCCTGCAGAATCCGTGCTACCACAAGTCCACATTGCTGGCGGAAGTCCGCTACGTCTCCATTCACTCCGGCCACAGCAACCTGCTTCGGTTTTTGTTCGGCCTCCTTTCGGCTTGTTTGCCGTGCTGTGGCCAGAACTCTGGCCCGCCCCATTATAGTGAATGCGGCCGGAGTGGACTTCCGGCAGCACGGTGGACTTGCGGTAGCATGGATCTGGCAGGCTGTTCATCTGCCAGAAAAGGCTACCACAAGTGTGAAAGTAGACTAAAACTCCAGGAGCAAATAAATGCTTGTGTGTCCAGCGTTTCAGCTAACATCTGTAAACGCCTGACTTGATTACCATTTTTTGTAGCATTTTTGAGTCGTTTTTTCCCATACAATGCATTCTAATACCTAGCAATTTTTTACGGATTAGTATGTGATCCTCTATAAGGTCACTTTCTTTGTATGGGAAAAAAAGGATTGTTAAAAATAATAACGGCATGCAAAAACAACATTAAAAAACGTTGGCACACATTACAAATGCATTCTTTTGAAGTAGCAAAAAAGTAGCAATAAAGGTCCATGGGAGAAAAATGCCAACAATGAGGGATAAAACACCAGACCCAGAGCACACTGCAATTTAAAAAACCACAGCATGGACCCAAAACTGCACCTCAAGGATCAAAAAATGTGTTTAATTATTCCCGTAGAATTCATTGAAACATCTGAAACTAGGGCTTTTTGCCTAGAAAATGTGGTAAACAGCCAGCAAAAAAATGCACTAAAAACCCTAAAACACTAAGAAAATACACAAAAACACACAAAAAACCTGTTTGTGACACCATTGTAACTCAACTCTAAAATTGAATGTCTTGTGCTCACCTGTGAAGTCGCAAGGTCGCATCCACTCAGTAAAGTCTTCTGTATCCTAGAACATTAGGCGCTGCAACATATACATTACTTCTTTAGCATTCTGACATAATTGCATTGGGGGATGCATAAATAAATCAATATCAAGTCAGACTAAAAGGTCATTTACATCCACATGATTTCGTCTAGGCTCCAGGTCTCAAAGCCACCAAATGGTTTACTATGCTTATATCATGGTTTACTAAAAAATAGTTTACTAGATTCGTTTATGCTGTTTTTATGTTCCAGTGCTGAGAAATGTAAATGACCTTTAACACTGGGCGTCTGACATTATTGCTAGCGTGGGCCTCAGTAGTGTAAAGAGCTCTGAAGTTATGGCTCTTGTCTATACAGAAAAAGGGGGGTTAAATTAAAAGGGCTGGAATGCGAAAGCCAGAATATTCAGGGTACGACTACACCGTGCAGTCAGTTGAGACGCAGTTGCGCTGCAGTCGCAGGGATATTTAGGTCGTAGCAGGCCCTAATTAAACTAATGAGTCCGCATTGTTAATGGCTGTGCTGCATGACCATTAAAGGGGTTTCTCTGAGAATGATTTAAAATGGCTGCCAGCAAACTGTCCTAGAAGGTAAGCAGAAGTGGTTGTTACCAGTTGCAGGGCTGACTAGGGGGTTGAGGAGGTCTCGCTACACACAATGCTCTGGCAATTAAATATACTACATATTGGTGAGTTTTCCTGTCAGGCTGCTCAGCCATGATGGCATATCAAAGGCAGGACCGCATCATTATTATCACATCTATTGTAGAGCAGTGCAGTGTGAAGTTAGGCCCCACTACACACATCAACATATCCTGACACACATTACTTTAATAATTCAATCTACAAAGTTGTACAGGGCTCGCTTGAGGAGCAATCTGTAGGATTTGTTTTATTTGTCATTTTAGGGTATGTATAACTTTTTGATCACATTTTATTTAATTTTTTGGGGAGGCAAAGTGACCAAAAATGGTGATTCAGCCATTTTAAATATTATTTCTATTAAGGCATTCATTGTATGGGATAATTACTTTTATATTTTAATAGTGTGGGCATTTTTTGGACATGGCAATGCCAATTATATTTTTTTTAGTTTGTTTTTATAATCACTGATGGCGGGTGTCTGCTATGTAACAAAGCAGTCACCTACCGGCTATGGTGCCTATTCAGCTTTATGTATTTTTTCAATAAATACCTCTACTCTTTCAGGAAGTTTGGGTCAAAATTTCATGCATTTTTTAAAATGAATGTTTGAAATTGCTTGAAGACAATTTTTAACCCCAGGGATCAGCAGTCTCCCACACTCCAGCTGTTCTGAAACTACAACTCCCAGAATACTCCTTTCACTTCTTTGGGAGTTACAAGAACAGCCGAGTAGGTGTGCATGCTGGGAATTGTAGTTTCACAGCAGCTGGAGTGCCAAAGGTTGCTGATCCCTGACTTGATGCATTCTCACATGTGGGAAGCGGGCTCATGCTCTAAGCTTGTTCCATGTATTGCAGTGCTTGCAAGTGGAGGTCCATACAATTTATGGAAAGCACTCTGTCTCCATACACTCTAGAGCAGGGTTCCTCAACTCCGGTCCTCAGCGCCCACCTGTTGGTCATGTTTTCAGGATTTCCTTAGTATTGAGCAGGTGATAAAATTAGTGTCAGTGCATCATGACTTACCACAGGTATTCATTCTGTGGGATATTCTCAAATCCTGACCGGTAGGTGGGCCCTGAGGACTGGAGTTGAGGAACACTGCTCTAGAGGCTCTTGAGATTAAGGTCCTGGTGGACCGAAATGTCCCAGTGTCTTCAAGCCACACATACCTCTGCACCCTTGATATTTGTTTCACTAAATACTCATGAGAAGACCACCTAACATTTGCTGAGCACTGGACTATTCTTCCAAATCATTTACTTAGGTACGGAGGTATAATATGAATTTATTGTTTTCTAGTTCACGTCGTTTGACCTTTTCGTCATATATCAGCAATGAGAAAATTATTCCAACTACTAGAGGTGTAAAATGTTCAGAAACCCCTGGCAATGAAGAGATTAAATCACAGAAAACAGGAATCTGCATGTTAAGACAACTGCCTTTGGGAGTCTTTATTGTATGGCCCTACACAAGTGCGTACAAGCCCTAAACATGCCGTGTTAGTCAAGGCGCTCGCCGTTTTTATGGTCGGACACAGATCACATCTGCATTTCTGAACCTGGTGCAATTCTGTCATCATCCGCCCTTGAAGCTCAATGTGTTCCTCTAAATCTCTCTGCTATCTCTTGCTTTTCTTTTCGTGTGTACATAAGAATAGACGACTGAGCGCTAAGAAAACTCGCAGTGTGTTCTAGGCTTTGCTAACCCTCGGAAAGGAAAACAATGGCTGCTTTCTGCACAGTTTGTCCTGCAGGGACATGGTCTATTTACTCGGTGAGCGTTGACTTTGTGTTACTTTGCATAGAAAAGACCTAGAACACCTGTAACTATTTCTTTGTCGCAGTTCATGGCCACAATGGGTGACTCAGCAGCGCTGGAAATGTGCAGGAATCCACACCAACAGTTTCTATGACGACAATGAAAGATGACTGGACGAGGCCTTTATGATCTAAGAGCATTTATCTCATCTGCTGCCATGCTGCACACCGGCACATGTATAATTACCCATATCACAGGACTCTGTGTACTGCCATTAAGCGTTAATTACACAAAAAGTTTAATTATTATACACAAGCCGCGTTTACACAAAAGAATACATTGTAACTTTTCCCCACATTGTGATTTGCAAATCAGTAAAGCGAATACACAATGGAGGTTATATATAACTAGGGAACCTTCAGCGGGATAATAGCTTTCTGTTAAACAAGTGTAATTATTATACTTCTATATCTTGGCCAGTAAATACGACCCGTTCTCACATAACATGACACCAGATGAGAAAAAAAAATCAACTTTCAAAAAGTAATTTGTTCATATTTAGAAACTTACAGTGGAACAGTCTAGTGTGACAGACAGCCTGCAAACATGGGGAGAATATGCAAACCCCATGCATCTATTTGCATCACATGGGGTGTATATGGTGGTGAAATTTCACAGTGTTTGCACTGAACGTAAGACATTGATGCATGTGCAGTGACCCAGCGGATCACTGCAAAAGGGTTAGTCATCTAGGATCACCACTAAAGAGCTAACCTTATGCTAAAGAGTTAATGTTGAGATTTATTGCTAAAGTACTTATTCCTTTATGCACACTGGCAATCCTGGTTAGGTTTCTGGGAGTCAGGCTAGTTCTGCCCCCCTGGCTTGTAGAGTGTGTAGCCAGCAGAGCTAGACACAAGACCTGCCTTTTGAGCTCCTGAAAAGTAGGCTCAATGAAAAACCTAGTCCTGGGGACCTTAATCTCTGAGACTGGAAGAAATGCCAGAGAAAAGCAACTGAAATTAGAGACTATCCTTGAGAGAAAGAGAACAGACATCTTCAGATGATTGAGAAACACGTAAAGGCCAGAAGGTGAAAAAAATGCCATTACAAAATAAAAACACCTTTTTGTCCTGTGCATAGCGAGATTCTTCAGGCTACAGGTATTTATAATCTATCCTCAAGATAGCTCACCAGTTTCTGATCAGTGGGGTCCCCCCACCGATAAGCTGTTTTTCACTTGAATGGAAGCTGAGCTGCAGTACCCCAGCACGGCCACTACACAGTGTAAGGAGCTGTCTTCCTCCAGTTCAGTACACTGTAGTTTCTGGCACTGTGGCAGTACAAAACAGCTGATTGATGGGGGTGGCGGGTGGCGGACCCCCATGGGTTTGATACTGATGTCCTAGCTCACCCTTAAAGAGGCTGTCAAAACAAAGCTGACATTGAAATGCAATGCTGCCATATTCAGAACCTGTATGGTAAGCCCCTCTGCCTGTGGTCTTTATGTGTTGTAAGGGATCGCTTGCTCCCTCGGCGGTAGCAACCACAAATCTTCCGACAATATGGTATTCAAGTCCATCCATGCTTTATTTTACACTTAAGCACCAGCACAAAAACAGAGCCAAACAAACACCTGTCCGTCTGGGCTCTAACTAACATATAATTTGTTCTCTAACTCACCTAGAAAAACAGTAATGGATCCAAAACCTCGGGTCCGCTCACCAGTTACGAGTCCACACTCGCAGGGGAGAGATCCGGCTACACGTAGCCTCGTGGCCCCTCAGCCCTCCTGGCTGAGGCCACACCAAGCCTCACAGGCTTCAACCCTCTATACATTGTATAGTGGCTGTGCTTGGTATTGCGGCCCAGGTGTATGCACTTGAATGGGATTTAGCTGCAAATAGGCCATGTGACCATGACATCACTGGCCTAGAAAGAGGCCACATTGCTCAACATAGCACTACAGAATCTTCAAACAGTTAAGCAGAGGTGTCAAGTGTTGGATCCGCACGATCATATACTGATGACCTATCATATCCGGAATCATTACTATCATTTCTAATGATTCCAATTAAAAATGGATACTTTTAATGGAAGATAAAAACACAGGCCCACATTTACTAATGTGAGTGCACCTAGATTTTGGCAGATATTGCACCAAATGTGATGCAATTTGGCATATCTAGGTTTAGAGAAGTTATCTGCACCTAGTGTGAGAAGGCGGTCTGGCTTATTAGGAATGGGGACATGGCTTGGTGGGAAACTGGGCCTAAGCTGTGCCTTTTCTGATCTAAAATCATACCCGCCAACTGTCCCAGATCCTGCAGGACAGTCCCAGATTTCAGTGGTTGTCCCGGAACGGGGGAGGTATGTCCCGCTTTCTGACAGCTCTCCCTGCTTCTACAGTTGACAGCTCTAAACCCAGACATATCCCCATCCTCACCCCTCCAGCCCTCTGACATTGGGGCATTTCATGTTCCGGTACTCTCCTTTGCCTTGCGCTGAATCGCACAGGGCAAAGGCATTTTTTTTTAAATCCGGAGACATATCGGGCTCTCCATTGGGACTGCTAGGAGGAGGGCTCAGCATAGCAGTGAGCCCAGTGGCATCACCGGCTCTGATGGGTGGACTTTAGTGCTGCCCTAGCCTGTAAAACAGCTAGGGCAGCGCTAAAGTCCGCCCATCATAGCCGGTGACGTCACTGGGAACACTGCTGGGTGGAAGTCTCCGCCTAGCGGTGTGCCATCGTGAACAAAAAAGCCTTTGCCCTGCGCAATCCAGCGCAGGGAAAGGGAGAGCATCAGACCATTTCATGTCAGTGTGGCCGGAGGGGTGAGGATATGTCCGGATTCAGCCCTGATTCAATCAGATAGACTTAGCTAATTTGAAAACTAACTTGAATACCTTTCCCAAAAACCCAAAGGAGCATTGCCTGGTGTACAATACTCCGTACACATACTATGCATACAAATGCTCTGCATAGAGAGAGCACCCTCTAGACAAAAAGAAAATAAATTAAAAAAAAAAAAAAAAAAAAAAAAATATATATATATATATATATATATATATATATTGCCCAGAAACCCAGAGTGGCATACTAGTTTCTCCCTCTCTCTCAGTGGGGCAACTGGAGCATATTTGATTTGGGCAGACCTGACCAAGTTTTTTGAAAAAATTTGCCAAATTGGAAACTAAATGAATTTTAAGAAAATTATACGTGGGATATTATTCTGTCAGAGATATCTAAAAGAATCACAGCTAAAACTTTGATGATGGAAAACTAGTCATAAAAAATGGTCCAAATTGGCACAAGCAGCATAATAAAATTGCTGCAACTCTCCAGGAATGTTCTACACTTTTTATTACATCACCTAACGGCTGGCTAAACCAATATTTTGTACAAAAAAATGACACACTTGAAAAGTCTAAAAGAAAGGAACAAAAAAAAAAATCAGCAGCAACTCCGCCATTGTTCTTTCGGTTTTATTGTATAGCCTTCACCATACAGTATAAATGACAGCTGTTGATGCAGTCCATCTTTATAGTACTTTTTTAATGTTTGACTACTTCTACACAATAAAAAGAGTTTAAAAAATCCTCACTTTTGTGTTGCTGCATTCAAAGACCCTGTAATAAAAACTAGACATGACTATATATTACTGGCCACAAAATAGTTAATTTCTGGGGAAGTGGCAAGGCTTACATGCACAAATCAAAAGGGGAATGTCTAATAAAAAGGAGCATGGCTGTACATATTTGGGATCCACACAGTTAATGTAACCAGAATAGATCTCTTTGTAACTGTCCAGAGAATTTTTACTGCCAAAGCTGTGGGAGTTTTTCTCTTGGCCAGTACAAAGTGAGATGTGACAAACCGGCCTGGTTTCTCTTGTCTCCAAAGAACAGCAAATGGATATGTCTAAAGTCAGCTTCTATAGTGGGATAGTTACAGGAAATCAGCTATTTAAAGGGCATCTGTAAGCAGTTTTGTACCTATGAAACTGGCTGACCTGTTACATGTGCGCTTGGCAGCTGAAGGTATCTGGGTTGGTCCCATGTTCATATGTGCCAGCATTGCTTCAGTGAAGACATCATGTCTGGCCTTGACAATCGAAGTGCAGAGGGAGCAGTTCAGTGGCGTAACTATAGGGGTCGCAGCGGTCACAGTTGCGACTGGGCCCCTAAGCCAGGGGGGCCCCGAGGACCCCCATGCCACTGGTGCTAAACTTTTCCCTTTATAAGATGCAGTGCATCTTATAAAGGGAATACTAGCGAGCGCTTCCATAATGGAAGCGCTCACTAGCCTGCAGGAGGAGGGGGAGTGAAGCGCTGGTAGCGCTGTACAGTACTTACCCCTCCTCCTGCTTGCTCTTCCTGAGGCCGGCGCTGCTGTGTCCTGACTGCCTGCAGCGTCAGGACGTACAGAGCGCCCTCTGACCTGACGCTGCAGGAGGTCAGGTGACTTCAGCGCGGGCCCCTGGAAGAGGAGAGAGCGGGGACACAGCCAGGACCGGAGGTAAGTTTATTTTTTTTTGTCTTGTCTGATCTGAGGTCTGAAGTGGGGGCCAAAAAGGGGATCTGAAAAGGTGGGGACAGAATGGGGGATCTGAAAAGGTGGGGACAGAATGGGGGGGATCTGAAAATGTGGGGACAAAATGGGGATCTGAAATGGTGGGACAGAATGGGGGGGATCTGAAATGGTGGTGACAGAATGGGGGGATCTGAAATGGTGGGACAGAATGGGGGGATCTGAATGGTGGGACAGAATGGGGGGGGGGGTCTTAAATGGTGGGACTGAATGGGGACCAAAAAGGGGAGTCTAAAATGGGGGCTAGAAAAGGGGTTCTGACATGGGGCCAGAAAGCCATAAAGAGTATGATATGGGGCCAGAAGGGGGGGGTTCTGATTGGGGATCTACTTAGGGGTCTGAAGGAGGTCTGATTAGGGGCCTGAAGGGTCTGACTGGGGTCTAGAGGGGTCTGATTGGAGGTCTAATGGGGGTCTGGAGGTCTGATTGGGGGTCTGATTGAGGGTCTGGAGGTCTAATGAGGGTCTGATTGGGGGTCTGGAGGCCTAATGAGGGTCTGATTGGGGGTCTGGAGGTCTAATGAGGGTCTGATTGGGGGTCTGGAGGCCTAATGAGGGTCTGATTGGGGGTCTGGAGGTCTAATGGGGTCTGATTGGGGGTCTGGAGGCCTAATGAGGGTCTGATTGGGGGTCTGGAGGTCTAATGGGGGTCTGATTGGGGGTCTGGAGGCCTAATGAGGGTCAGATTGGGGGTCTGGAGGTCTAATGGGGGTCTGATTGGGGGTCTGGAGGCCTAATGAGGATCTGATAGGGGGTCTGGGGGTCTAACGAGGGGCTGATTGGGGCTTTGGAGGTCTAATGAGGGTCAGATATGGGAGTTTGGAGGTCTAATGGGGGTCTGGAGATGGGGGGTCTCATCTGGGGTTTGATATGGGGATCTGATCTAAAAGGTAAGGGGGGTACTGTTTTTCTGTGTGGTGCCAGTATTTTTTAGGGGGCTGTTTCTGTAGTATAGTATGGGGAGTGGGCAGGGTGAGATGTTGAGAAGGTGAGAGGATGATGGAAAAGTAGGAAAGTAAGATGTCTGTTTGTTGAACTCTTCAGAGATGAGGCACTGCTGAAAGAAGTCACCATGGTGGTCTGGTCTGACAGAAGAAGAGGAAAGAAAACGTCATCAGAGAAGAGAAGTCACTGGATGTAAGAGGTACATATGTGGCGCTGTATGACCCTGTATGCTCTGTAGTGCTGTATGAAATGTTTTCTAAGTCTGTCTTTGAAGGGGTTGTCTTTTTTTTTTTTTTTGTACGAGCGCTGCTTTCTCTGCTCTGTTTACTGCTCTTCACTGCAAATTCTATGGCGAGCAGGTGAACAGAGCAGAGAAAGCAGCTCTCATATGAGCTCTGCCCTCTCTTCAAACAGCTGATCGTCAGGGTGCCGGAGGACCCCAGCCGATCTCATATTGATGACCTATCGTGAGGATAGGTCATTAGTAGTAAAAAGAGGACAACCCCTTTAACAGTAGGACTGGAGGGAAGGGATTAGGTTGAGAATTTGGCATGGGGGGGTGTTTCAATATTTGCCTTGGGCATCAGAAATGCTAGGTGCACCAGTGCCGGGGGGAGGGGGGGCCCAAGCTGAAATGTTGCACCAGGGCCCATGAGCCTTTAGCTACGCCCCTGGAGCAGTTGTAGATAGAGCAGAGCCTCTAGGTGTAATGACAACCCTCCCGTTGCTCCTAGAGGCTCATTTGCATATATTCAAACATAATTACTCTTAGCAATGCTGGCACATCTCAACATGGGACCAACACAGATGCCTTCAGCTGCCAAGTGCACATGTAACAGGTCAGCCAGTGTCATAGGTAGAAATCTGCTGACTGATGCCCTTTAATGTTCCAGGTCCTCCTTTACCTACTCTCCAGTAATAACCCACACCTTTCACAAATAAATTACTGGGAAGTTCTGACACCTGAAACAAAAGAGGAATGTATAAAACGTGTGAAACAATAAATCAGGGTTCATATTTTCTGAGAGCCAGACAAAAGCCAGTCCTCCTGATGCTGCTTGTTTTCAGACTGTAGTCGTAATGGGCCGATTTTATGTTTTCTAGCCAGCTAGAGGGTTTGTTCAAGGTTTTTAATTATCTTGGACAACCTTTTCAAGGATTATGCCCACAATATCATGCATGGCACATTAAATCATGCTTATAATCCCCTAATCTAGCCCGTAATATGATAGTCATCTCCTGTCTTCTGCCATGCATGTAACATGAGTTTCAGAAGAATAATTGCCTGCAATATTGCCTGTAGAAATCAATGTCTGGTAACTACACTTGATGCCTTGTCCTGTATCACAAGAGGTATGAGAAGATCGTTCCTACCAGAATCTAATTTGATATGGATCATTTCAAATTGTGAGCAGGATGCCATGGGATCCTGGACATTCAGGAGGGATCCTCATGGTATTACTGACATCCATATGGACACAGTTTTGGTGGGAAAATATTCCCTTTATCACTAGGCAGATTTTTTATGGCCTGATTGGTTAGGTTAGGGACCTATGGTGACCTTGGAATTGAGGAACATTATGCATGGCCTCAGTGACAAGGAATCAATGGTGGTAAGGGTCAACATGTGATGGTGTTTGGGGTTATATTAGAGCACCCCGCAGGCTGGGTTGCCTTTTTGTTCAACAGCCTGTGGGGTAGCTTGTTTGCATTTGCCCATCCTCCCAATTTTGTTTATTTGTCATTTTTGTCATGGTTTAGCTCTGTTGGGTACAAGTCATCCTAGGTTGGGACGGACTTATTAGGGCTCATTCACACGACCATAAGGTCGGCATGCCCGTCTTGCGGATCGCAAATAGCAGTCTGCAATGCATGAGCACCGGCCATGTGAATCCCATATTGTGGTGCGGACCCATAGGATATACCCTATCAGTGTCATGGTCAGTAAAGAGTTATTGGTATTTTAAGGGGTGGGTTCTCAATGTTTTCTCTAGTTACTTTTGTCAGTGGGCTATTATCTATATATCTGTTGGCCCCATGCATGGGCTAGACCACAATCAGGTCCTTATAGCAATAGCTTTGATTAATTCAGTGCCTCCTTTGGCCCCCCTCATATGGTTGGGATATAGCTTCCCAGTCCTCTTACTGAGCCCCCTCCAATAGAGCAACTCTTCCTACAGAAGCAGTCACCATGTGCAGTAATTGTATTTGATGTTAATACTATCTTCGGTTTAAATACTCATTCATGTATACCTTTACTTTTGCCATTTTACCCGTGTGCTACACTTATTAGTCCTGGTCTTTGTTAACTGTTGTTATATATTTTTGGAAATTTAATAAAAAAATTGAACTATAGAAACAGTTACCACAGTGGAGCTGTATACATAAGGCTGGATGTTCCCCTTCTGGGAACAGTGGCTGCTGCAGATGGTGCTATAGATGTGACTCCAGATGCAGGTCTAATGCACAGGAGAGGCTGTAGACTGTGCCTGTGCATCAGCATTCATGTTACAGGCAGTCGAATGCAGTAGAGTCTCAAGTAGATTCAGTGACAGCTTGAGGGCCCATTAGCGTATAGTGTATGAGTCCATGAAGGTTATTTGAATACTTTTTTTTTCCTGGCGTTGTTAAATTTTCTGAGTCGTAAAGTGGCTCCTTTAGGGGTTGGGGTTTGGGGTTAAGTGGAGATTGGATAGGGCAGACATATAAAAGGGTGGTTAGGGATAGGTCAGCCAATCAGCGTGTTTTACAGCTCCCGTCATCGCACCCCCTTGATCCACGTTGGAAACCTTGTTGTTCACAGCTGTAGAACAAGGTGGTAGGCCTTAAAGGGCCATATAGAGGAGGGTTGCCACATACATTTCAGAGTGATAGCTGGCACAGGGCACTCCATAAATTGTTTCTTCTTGGTGTATAAAATTATTAATGTTGGATAATAGAAAGTTGTTTTTGACAGAAGTTATTTAAAGGGCATTATGCCATGATTGATGTAAAAAATGAAAATCAGACATCATATAGTACATGGTAATACTTTAGCTAACAAAGCTAGAAGCAGCCCTGTGCTGCACATGATTCCAGAGATCTCCTCATGTATTGCTCCAATTGTTCTGCTAGTTTATTTTCAGCCTGGCAGCTCAGGGGATGTGTCCTTTCTGTTGCAGCTCTTTCCCTGTAACTGCAACAGCTTCTAACAGAACATATGGCTGATGACAGTTGAAGATTTAAACTGAGCACGTTGGACCAGCTCGGCAGATTTAAACTGTGCACGTTGGACCAGCTCGGCAGATTTAAACTGTGCACGTTGGACCAGCTCAACAGATTTAAACTGAGCACGTTGGACCAGCTCAACAGATTTAAACTGAGCACGTTGGACCAGTTTGGCAGATTTAAACTGAGCACGTTGGACCAGCTCAACAGATTTAAACTGAGCACGTTGGACCAGTTTGGCAGATTTAAACTGAGCACGTTGGACCAGTTTGGCAGATTTAAACTCAGCAAATTGAACCAGCACGTCAGATTTAAACTGAGCACGTTGGACCAGCTCGGCAGATTTAAACTGAGCACGTTGGACCAGCTCGGCAGATTTAAACTGTGCACATTGGACTAGCTCAACAGATTTAAACTAAGCACGTTGAACCACTTTGGCAGATTTAAACTAAGCACGTTGAACCAGCTTGTCAGATTTAAACTGAGCACGTTGGACCAGCTCGGCAGATTTAAATTGAGCACATTGGACCAGCTCAGCAGATTTAAACTGAGCACGTTTGAGTAGCTCGGCAGATTTAAACTGAGCACGTTCGACCAGCTCTGAGAGATGGACAAAAAATAAGGAAAAGAACAAACAGCAGGTGGCGCTATACAAATACATTTTATTGAATAGCTCATTGGCTATACAAAATTTTTTAGTACATGAAATTACAAAAGTATTCAGAAGCAGGTGCTGGTTTGAAAAAATGTGCAGTAATAAAAGCTGTGGCCGACATCAGTATCACCCCATTTCCTGTTGTCCAACTGTTATTTTCAGTGGAGCTGCAGATTGGTTGGGTATGTAGAGTGGGGCACTTCGGGACTAGTTAAGAAAGAAAGAAAGTTGTTTTGATGCGGCCCCATCTTTGCAGTGGTCATGCAGGACTTTCCTGTATTGTTGCTATGCAACATCCCGGTCACATTCTGCTTAATATTTTATTATTCAGGACCAATATAAGAGCTAAGGTGGGAATTGACAACATTCCCCTTTAATGATCTCGTTGAATTGCTAGTTCTGCTTCTCTGTGATTTTTTTTTTTCTGTAACACCAAATCTGCAAGCACTTCTCAGAGGATTTTATTCCCTTTCATTTGCCTTGTCATGGATTAATGCAGCTGATCATATTCTCATATGATCAGCTGTCTGGACAGGTTTTGAAGATGGTGGCAATGAGCATGCAACATTTCTAGGAGTAGGGTTTGGACTTAATTAGCTGAAGAAAGACAACATAGAACATTGAGATCTAGCAATGAGTGCCGGCGTTGACAGCAATTAATGAGGAAAAACAAGTCAGCAAGAATCTGGGATTATTTAAATCGATGTCATGCCGCGCGTCAAAATAAATAAAATAAAACCAATGCAAGGTTGCGCTCAATCAGTAAAAAAAAAACACATAAAAGAGTTTAATACCTTCTTGATATAGCGAGGAAATAATGAATGCATTTACATCTTTTTGCTTAATTGATTCCAAAAGCCTCTTGCACAATAATATCCAGTGTTCTGATAAAGTGCAAGGAAGGGTCAAGGCTGAACAGCCAACAGAAGCATTATAATTATCCCTTTTATCGCCAGCCGGATAGCTCTCATTTCACTCAAGCATTCATGCAGAAATTAACACCATTGCACAAGACTGGTGACAGATATCAACAGCTATAAATAATAAGCCTTAATCTCAATCAATAAGCAAAAGTTCAAAGTTTTCGATTCTTAGATCTTACGATTTGGCGGCACATAGATTAGCAGAATCAACACAAAACTCATCTTTGGGAATAAAGTGTTCCCATGCTGGGTTATAACAGCCAGATAATTACAGATTATCACTCCTGGAATTATGGGTCATGACATACAACCCGTCATTATTACACGATTGAGCTTCTCTGTTATTATTTTATTAGGGTTACAAGACCTGGACACATTTCATGCTCCAGTTTACCAATATTCTTCTGGAACTACTGGTGCAGGGATATACAGTGGCCATGTCTGTTCTGTGTCAGTAAATTGTGAGGAGCTATGGCTTAGGCTGGCCATACACTTTAGATAGGTGTCAAGTAAGCACTTGTCCGGCTGAAGGCTATCCCCCCTAGTGAAAATCAGATATCATAATACATGACAATATATTATATCATATCAATAGTTAGAACCAGCCCTGTACCTCACATGGATCCAGTGATCTCCTCATTCATTGATCTGCTATACTTACACTCACCGGCCACTTTATTAGGTACACCTGTCCAACTGCTCGTTAACACTTAATTTCTAATCAGCCAATCACATGGCGGCAACTCAGTGCATTTGGGCATGTAGACATGGTCAAGACAATCTCCTGCAGTTCAAACCGAGCATCAGTATGGGGAAGAAAGGTGATTTGAGTGCCTTTGAACGTGGCATGGTTGTTGGTGCCAGAAGGGCTGGTCTGAGTATTTCAGAAACTGCTGATCTACTGGGATTTTCACGCACAACCATCTGTAGGGTTTACAGAGAATGGTCCGAAAAAGAAAAAACATCCAGTGAGCGGCAGTTCTGTGGGCGGAAATGCCTTGTTGATGCCAGAGGTCAGAGGAGAATGGGTAGACTGGTTCGAGCTGATAGAAAGGCAACAGTGACTCAAATTGCCACCCGTTACAACCAAGGTAGGCAGAAGAGCATCTCTGAACGCACAGTACGTCGAACTTTGAGGCAGATGGGCTACAGCAGCAGAAGACCACACCGGGTGCCACTCCTTTCAGCTAAGAACAGGAAACTGAGGCTACAATTTGCACAAGCTCATCGAAATTGGACAGTAGAAGATTGGAAAAACGTTGCCTGGTCTGATGAGTCTCGATTTCTGCTGCGACATTCGGATGGTAGGGTCAGAATTTGGCGTCAACAACATGAAAGCATGGATCCATCCTGCCTTGTATCAACGGTTCAAGCTGGTGGTGGTGGTGTCATGGTGTGGGGAATATTTTCTTGGCACTCTTTGGGCCCCTTGGTACCAATTGAGCATCGTTGCAACACCACAGCCTACCTGAGTATTGTTGCTGACCATGTCCATCCCTTTATGACCACAATGTACCCAACATCTGATGGCTACTTTCAGCAGGATAATGCGCCATGTCATAAAGCTGGAATCATCTCAGACTGGTTTCTTGAACATGACAATGAGTTCACTGTACTCAAATGGCCTCCACAGTCACCAGATCTCAATCCAATAGAGCATCTTTGGGATGTGGTGGAACGGGAGATTCGCATCATGGATGTGCAGCCGACAAATCTGCGGCAACTGTGTGATGCCATCATGTCAATATGGACCAAAATCTCTGAGGAATGCTTCCAGCACCTTGTTGAATCTATGCCACGAAGAATTGAGGCAGTTCTGAAGGCAAAAGGGGGTCCAACCCGTTACTAGCATGGTGTACCTAATAAAGTGGCCGGTGAGTGTATATCAAGCTGACAGCTCAAGGGGAGTGTCTTTTCTGCTACAGCTAAGGGGGCGTGTCTCAGCTCTCCCCATCACAGCTCAGGAGGAAGTTGAAGGATGAAACTGAGCATGTGCGGCCTTCTCAGTGAGCAGGACAAAGAAATAAGTAAAATAACAAACAGCAGGTGGTGCTATACAGATACATTTTATTCCATAACTCAGTGGCTATACTAAATACTTAATTACATGCAATTACAAAAGTATTCAGATCCAGGTGCTGGTTTGAAAACTGTAGAATATTTTTCGTGGGACAACCCCTTTAAGACCTCTAGGGTAAATACAATCAAAATGAAATACGCAGGTATTTTCAGGGAAATATGTGCGGTCAATCCGCATCAATTGGTGCATATTTATATGCAGATTTGGTGCAGATTTTCCATGTGTGGATTTTACTCTCCCCATTGAAGTGAATGGAGAAAATCCGGCATATTGACATACTGTGGATGTCAAAATCTGCACTGTAAGTCAAAATCTGCACTGAAAAAATCTGCATCATGTGCATGAGAATTTCAAATTCTCATAGAATACCATATACATGACCTACGGTGCAGATATTCTGCACGCAATTCTGATTGTGTGCATTTAGCCTTACACTGCCCAATTTAGGATACGATTGTCGGGAACGAATTGTTCCTTCCAGACAATCACCTCGTCAGTGGAGGAGACCACTTGTATTACATGCAGCAATCTCCTCCAAAGTATGGCTAATGCCATTGCTCGTCCCCATACAGAATCATTGTTTGTCAAAAGCAGAGGCTGTTCAGACACCATGGTCTGCTGACGGCAAATGATATTTTAGGTGTTCACATCAACGATCCTATTACCTGATCCTATTAGGGTGGGTTTGCATTACGTTTTATGCCTCCACTTGACGTATACATTAGAAAAAAAGGATACAAAAATGTAGCACACAATGTTCTTGTATACTTTTTTTTTTAGAATGGTAAAAAACTTATATTTTTTTTAATGCAAAGAAAAAACTTGTCGTGGCTGCACTAACCTGAAAGGACGTTGCAGTAGGAAGCAGGGACTGGGGCTGGGAACTCAGCACCAATAACAACAATGAAATAAATTTAAAAAAGGGGGTTCAACTTTTCCAAAAATTTACATCTTTATTTTGTTAGTGCAGGTTAAAATCAAATATCTATTAACATCGTCTACGTGTCTCGGACACCTGTGGTTAGGTCCTTATTCATGAATAAACGGATGGGAAAAACGTCATGTGAACTCACCCTTAACGACCATTAGGCAGTGTAAAGCACTCTTTACATACACATGCCCATTTGTGTAGGTGTTTGGATTGGGTAGAAGTGAGAAGGCCTCCGCTAGACACCCCTGATGGTGGCTTACCTCTCCTGAGAACAAAAAGAAGTGGCATGTTGAAATCCAACAGCCTGATTCTTTCTTCTCCCAACATCTGCCATAAATCAGGACATTCTCATATACATTTTGGCTGGTTTCCTCAGCCTACATTATTCTAATTTGTTTGCCCAGCTTTAGGCTCTGTTCACATATGTGTTCTCATATCTGCTGGGGGTTTCGTAAGGGTTTCTGTCATTCTATATGGCAACAATGACACAGAATTCAGCACTATTCTTGCTTCCAAAATGTGAGGAACCTCTGAATGGCTCATGGGATTATAGATCATAAGTGAACCCATAAATAAATAAATAAATAAATAAATAGATAAATAAGACACATGAGCACCTTAAATGAATGGATAAGATTAGGCCTTGGCCAACTTTATTAAAGAATAGCTTAACATGTTTAAACGAACCATATAACTATATATTAACCATAGATTAGACCAGCCATAAGCTCGGCCTAAATACCAAAATCATCTCGTCCGCTCACCACTTCACAGCAAGCGACTTTCCCCTCCTTCTAATAAAGTGACCGTGACAGTAATAAAGTGGGTGACAGCATCTTCAAGATATCCCGGCACACAGCCCAAAGCTGCCCAGGTACCCTACCTATATAACCCTACCTGAAGACCTCCCATAATTCACCCACCAATGCCCTTACTGTTACCATGTCCCTAACTCTACCTGGCCCCAGCAACCAGCTCGCCATAGGTCAACCACATGACCAATCCCAAGAACCCCTGCCCTAGCCCAGATACAAGGCTATTTTTAGCCACCCTGCCCACCAGTTTTGGCAGGAAAATTTCCCGCCAATTCCATCTACATTAAAGAGTGATGATCATAATCCCATGAGGATCCTTCCTCATATGTCAGGATCCATACATGGGATTATAGATCATACGTCAACCCATAAATAAATAGATAAATAAGACACGTGGACACCTTAAACGAATGGATAAGATTAGGCCATGGCCAACTTTATTAAAGAATAGCTTAACATGTTTAAACGAACCATATAACTATATATTAACCATAGAATAGACCAGCCATAAGCTCAGCCTAAATACCAAAATCATCTCGTCCGCTCACAACTTCACAGCAAGCTACTTTCCCACCAGACCATGCCAACTAAACAGGCGGCATGGGCCCCACCCCACCCATAGCTAACTCAACCATAGCCTGCAGATCCAAATTAAAGATATCCAGGCCAATGTCCGAAAGATTTATCAGAAAAATACAGGCCGGGCAAACCTCCTTCCAGGTCCACGTGTCTAAATGATAATCCCCAAACCAAAGGCATAAAACGCGCCATGATCCTGTTTATGCGAATCCGAATCCTATCCAGGTACTTAAAGTTTGCATAAGACAACCACAGCAACCTAGGCACCATTTCAGAGAAAACCAGATGGGATTCCGGAAACAACCTCCTAGTCCTCACCATGGTACGTTTCATGCAAAACACTAAATCAATAGTACCCACCTTACCCACATCGTTACCACCTGCTTGAAAAATAATCACATCTGGGTCCTGATACAAAGAGCTCATTTCAAGAATTACATCCATTAAGCTTTCCCAACGAAGCCCCCTTATACCATTCCAATAAACCCCGACTTCATCTGTCGACCACAAGAGGTTATCACCGTACGACCTTTTCAGCGCTCTCTGATAGGTCCAGTGCACAAAGGAATGACCAACGATCCATACGGTGATGCCTGCAAAAGCTATCAAAATACATAGCATTAAACAGCATTAAGGGATGGACAAATATAAAGCTGAAAACGTCTAGAAGACCACCTCCCAATCTTTTTAATCATAGCTGCACTCAACCCAGATCCAGCTGCCGTGGTGGCAGCTCCGATTCGAAATGAGTGTGATGTAAAACGTAACCCACCCAAACCCAATTGTTGCAAGCATTTAGCTAGAACAGAACGAAATTAATACTGAGTCAATGGGGAAGAATCAGCATGGATAAAAAAGAAACCACCACCAGCTGGTCTACAACTCCAATAATGAGACAACATACACTCACCGGGCATACGCCACCCGACCGGACTCTACCTACCTGGATCCAAGAACTCTTACCCAACCAATCCGTCTTAGATTGTGTTAGAAAAAACAAAACATAATTATCATAAACATGTACATTATCTATGATTAAACCCATACCTGAACCCTTGCTCTTTGGCAAAACCTCACTACTACGAAAAGCACCAAAAAACATTGACGCAAAAACTGCAGAAAAAAGCAAGGCTTCATAATCATTAGCACAAACCAATGAAGTGACCTTACACAATGACAGCAGCAAACCAGCAGAAGTAGGGTATCTATCATCAGGGGAACAATTACCTTTCTATAACCCTTCAGGATTTGCTTGATCATAAAATAATGAAATACTGCAGGAGCACCCAGGACTTTAAAAAAGAACGAAACACCCGACAAAATCCAGTTGCATGAGCCAAATTTCTGTCAAAAAGGGACAAACAAAACACTAAAGCAGAAACCTCATTACCACAAAACGGGGACAAACCCCTGCTCTCAGCAAAACAACACCACTGACCCCAAGAACTAACATAATCAGACCAAGTAGCTGGTGCTACCGAAGATTGCAGATAGGACATACCTACGACCAAATCAGATCCCAAAGATACGGAGGACATACTTCCCCCTCCAGGTCGGCCCCTCTTGCCAATGAACGAAATTTCTGAAACTGAAAACGAGAGTGAGAGTCAGCAATAGAATTAGACACACCTGGAATATGCCGAGCCTTAATCCAAATATTCAGTTTCAAACACAAAAGAACCAAATGCCTTAACAATTTGACTACCAGCTGACTTTTCGAGGACAAGCAATTCACCGCAAATAAAACCCCTTTATTATCAGTGTGAAGAAAAATACGCTTGTTAGCAAAAAACCTACCCCATAAAACTAACGAAACCACAACCGGGAACAATTCCAACAGAACAATATTCTTAGTCACCCCATTCTCTACCGACGATGGATGCCATGCTAAAGCACACCAATGCCCCTTCCAATATGCACCAAAGCCAAAAGCACCAGCCGCATCCGTAAATAAATCCAGAGAGGAAGAAGAAACAAACTCATCCTGCCAATAAGAACACAAAGACTTTGAATCTCATCCTTTAGCGATGCCCCGTAGGGAAAAGATAAATGATGGATTAAATGATAAGCATTGGGCTCCTTTTTTGGCACCACACCTAACGGTGAAATGCGAAAATTCTCAAAAGGAGGGAACGGGAAAGGACCTGCAATCCAATCCAATTCCAACTCCTTCCCCAACTGATCCTGAACAACCTGCGGAAACTGTGCTACAGAAGACAAATTCTCCAACCACTGACAACCCACACCGTCAATGACGGTACGTGAAAGCCAGAAGCAAGAACAGGGGATAGACTGGTCAAGCACTCACCACTATTCGTCACCCCCGTCTGGACCATAGGCTGAGAAGAGACCGAAACATCTGTGCAGAATCTTCATAGCGCACACCTTCCAACTGCTCAACACCGCAGTGGAGCTGCTGGCTTGGGCGCTGTACCGGAGGCCCACGACTCCCACGCTGGCGATGCTTGTGGTGGCAAGGAACAGCAGCCGGACCCTCCACTTCCTCATCCCTTCGGGCAGCCGGCCTGGAACTGCGCCGCACAAGGAAGGTCGGAACTAAGAATCTGGTCCATGTTTCCAGGGGACGACAATCTCCGCTGTACAACCGGAAGTGACGTCGTCTCTGCGCTGCAACTTCCGGTCCGGAGCTCCGCAGCAGGCCGCTTCTCCCCTCTCCTCCGCTCAAACGTAGACCTGCAAGGGGAAGGAGAAAAAACGGTGCGCTGCCTCCTCTCACGCTGAGAAGAGCACAGCGCAGGGAAGTCCGCAGATGCCGCCGCCTCCACCACCGTCTCCACCACAGGTCCACCAAACTCAGTCTCACCACTCATCCCCGCTGCGATCACCGAAGGGGTCCCGATGTCCGCCAGGCAAGCTTCCAACCAGACACCCAGGTCACCATCACCAGCGCGCCTCCGGAGCTCAGCCAGCAGGTCCTCCATGGTGAGTAGACTACAGTACAGCAAACTTCCACAGCAGGGGGAAAGCAACAACGAATGACAGCTCCTTCAAGATATCCCGGCACACAGCCCGAAAGCTGCCCAGGTACCCTGCCTATATATCCTTACCTGAAGACCTCCCATGATTCATCCACCAATGCCCTTACTGTTACCATGTCCCTAACTCTACCTGGCCCCAGCAACCAGCTCGCCATAGGTCAACCACATGACCAATCCCAAGGACCCCTGCCTTAGCCCAGATACAAGACTATTTTTAGACACCCTGGCCACCAGTTTTGGCAGGAAAATTTCCCGCCAATTCCATCTACATTAAAGAGGGATGATCATAATCCCATGAGGATCCTTCAGGATCCATACATCTTTAGCAGAAGAAAGGGAATGTGATAAAACCAGGAACTGTGCCAGGGACTACAACTCAGCCCCATTCAAGTTGTGGACATTGGACTTCAACCAATCACATATTTATAGAAAAGCTCAAGTACTGTA
Organism: Rhinella marina; assembly: GCA_900303285.1. NCBI lineage: Eukaryota > Metazoa > Chordata > Amphibia > Anura > Bufonidae > Rhinella > Rhinella marina. The sequence goes on from ONZH01028778.1 coordinate 110,042, forward strand.
AGGCCATCAATTGAAGGATTCTTTTATATGATTTCAGGTCCCCTAGAATAAAATGAATATAGTAAAATATATTTTACTAAAATTTCATTTTCTCTGTTCCCCCTCCTAAGGGTGACTGGCCCAAACCTTTGTTAATATCCCACATTTTACATAAAACCTTGAGGTGCTTGACATTAGCATTGTGACCATAGGTCTAGCTAAACTGTGCGTTTTGGAAAAAAAAGAGGTCACAATCAGAATTAAGAGCCCTACCTCTCTGCAAGATATGCAAATTTTAACACTTTCTTTTCCAAGACACTTTGTGATTGTGACAGCTACCAGAATGTTATACAGGTCTGTTTTATGGCTTTCTCCCAGTGGCTGAAAGTGTGTGGGAAATAATGCAGCACTCATTGTCTTCAATTCAACTCCTGATAAGGGATTCTGTGGTATAGAGACCTGTTAAACTCTTCTGAGTTCATTCATCACCGCAGACCAAAAGACCAACAGCTTTAGGTAGCTCCAAAAAACATGTAATAAATCTGCCGGGATTCCTGTGCATCGTGCACATTGGGCCTTCTCACGTATTTTATGTAAGAAATATGGGGGTACGGTACATTCTATGGAGTAAAAACAGTTGGGATACAAGATGTGAAGGACTGATGGATAGATACTTAGTTTGTTGTAGCACCCACTCCCAAACATTGAGAGATGTTTCCTAGACATCCTTTATCCATAAGTTCCTAACTTCCTGTAAACACCAGGCTTGTTTACTCATTAATTGTTGCCAATAAAATACAGTATTTTAGCCCTCCTCCTGGGTGGGCCCTTTCCCCTATAGCTACTCCCCTGCTTTCTCCTGTATTCAGGTGCCAAGTGCTGGTTAGCTGGTTTGGATACCTAAGCGCTTAAAGGTATGTGTGCTACTTTCACAAAAAATATAATAAAAGTATATATAAGTACTCTCTTTTTGGGACGTTCAAATGGTCAAGGAAGCTAAGCTATGGGCAAAGTTCTCACAATGTACAGCAGTTCAAACTGTCCACATCCCTGGAAGAGACTGCAAATGAAGGCCAATGGGGATCACTTGTAATTTTCCTTCCATAACTTACAAAATGGTGGTTCTGCCAGATCTAAAGAAAAATTGACCCAGAAGAGCCATTGTTTAAAATCATCACAGACTGCAGTATTCCCTTCTTGACACTCCAGACACAAGGATGGCTGTAGCAGTTTGGGGACCCCACGAGACAACATAAATGTGACATCAAGAGATAGGATAACACAATCTCTTCCAAATTTTAAGGTTTAAATCTGTAGGTCTGCAAATTTAGTATCTTTATACATCAATAAGTTTCAAATCAGGATTTCTTACATTAAAGGGGTTCTCTGAGTTATATATATTGATGTCCTATCCTCAGGATAGGTCTTCAATATCAGATCGGCGGGGGTCCGACACCTGGCACCCCCGCCGATCAGCTGTTTGAAGAGGAGGCGCGCGCAAACAGATTGATGTGGGGGCCCTTAGCTTTATTTGGCAACCAAACACATAAATTCAAGTTAGATGTTCTTCCTGAGGAAGAGGTTATGATGACGGCTTTTTACTGGCAATGACACCTGGACAAGACTTATACCGTAGTTTATCTATTTGTTGTAGGACTTTAAAAGTGTTTTTAAAAAAATCAGAAAAATACTCAAGAGATAAAGACCTTAAAGGGGTTCTCCGAGTTATATATATTGATGTCCTATCCTCAGGATAGGTCTTCAATATCAGATCGGCGGGGGTCCGACACCTGGCACCCCCTCCGATCAGCTGTTTGAAGAGGAGGCGCGCGCCGTTTCAGCGCTGCCTCCTCTTCACTGTTTACATGCTGGCCGACACGGGGGTAGTGGTGAGTAGGTGTAATTACACCTCACCGCCCCTTTCATTTCAATGGGAAGAATCGCTTCCATAGACTTGTATGGGAGCGATTCTTCCCATTGAAATGAATGGGGCAGTTGGGTGTAATTACACCTGCTCACCACTACCCCCATGTCGGCCAGCATGTAAACAGTGAAGAGGAGGCAGCGCTGATACGGCGCGCGCCTCCTCATTCAAACAGCTGATCGGCGGGGGTGCCAGGTGTTGGACTCCCGCCGATCTGATATTGATGACCTATCCTGAGGATAGGACATCAATTTATATAACTCGGAGAACCCCTTTAAGGTCTTTATCTCTTGAGTATTTTTCTGATTTTTTAAAAACACTTTTAAAGTCCTACAACAAATAGATAAACTACGGTATAAGTCTTGTCCAGGTGTCATTGCCAGTAAAAAGCCGTCATCATAACCTCTTCCTCAGGAAGAACATCTAACTTGAATTTATGTGTTTGGTTGCCAAATAAAGCTAAGGGCCCCCACATCAATCTGTTTGAGCTGCCAGTATAAAACTTACTGCGGAATTGACTTAGCCTCGTAAACTCGGGGGAATTGAAGAACCCGATACTCCATCCTTATGTAATTTAAGTGTTAGTTGTTGTCTGTGGTTGTTATAAACATTTTTACGGGCAGCAAATGTATAATGTCTGGCAGTGGTCTTTTAATAGGTCTCATTCTGTGGAGCTGATGCAGCAAAGACAGTAGGGATGATTAGAAGACATTGCACAGCAAGGAATTGATGCCAGACATTAACTTCTAAGACCTTATGCAATCTTTGTCTAGACCCCACATGCCTTTTCGGTTGTAGCTATGGAGGGTTTGTGGCCACAAATACAGGACTCTCAAACACAGACTGACTGCAGGTACTGTACATTTTAATTCTTAGTGTTAGTGATATATATGAAAATAATATTATACATTTTGCATTTAACTCTTTTTAGTCCCTTCATAGTCATCAGCACATGCAGAATTTTTTTTATTGCTTTAAGGGGGTTTTCTGATAAATAAACACCTATCCTTAAAGGGGTATTCCTGTAAAGTAACTTAATTTTTGAAAAACTGCATCAAGGCTGCAAACTGTGACCCAACCAGAACCCATACCTATACATATAACCAGAGCTTCATTTTCCCTTGCAATCCATTTTTCTAGCTCCTGCAACATACTGAGGGTATCATGGCGCCTGATCTTCCCTCACAAAACTACAATCTCCACAATCCTTAGCTTTCCTACTGTGAGTGTTAATGTTTATTGATTGGCTGCCTAATATACAGTCCAGTCACGCCCCATCTACTCAGTAATCACCAGCACACTAACACGACCTTTGTTTCACAAGACATTTAGCTAGAGAATTGATAGCAGCACACTGAGCATGCTCGACCTAACAAAGGCTCAGAACTACAGGCCGATGCCATGGTAACTTATGAGGAAACACAGTGGGTAGCAGAGGAAGAAAACTACTTTTATAACTAATGAACGGTAAATATGTGAAATTTACCTTATAATGGATAATTACTGATGATGAATTAGTCTAAAACATAGGTTATATTTATGGTAACCAGAATATCCCTTTAATATAGGTCATCAATATTGTTTGGAGAGGATCCAACTCGTGAAACCCACTGGTCAGCTATTTGAAGGGGCTGCAACACTTGGATGACCGCTGTCTCCTTTTCATACTATGCCAAACACAGTGCTGTACATTGTATAGATGCTGTGCTTAGTATTGCTGCTCAGCTGCCTTCACTTGAATGGGACTGAGCAGGACAAAGGCCATGTGACTGATGGATGTGACAAGGCCTCTTCCAACATTTGATGCCGGGAATCACCTCCCAGTGATTATATATTGATAAGCTATCCTAAGGTTAGCATTGTAGCCTAAGGGTAGCACTGATAAGAATATGGCTTAAATAAGTGTTTTTGAGGTCAAGAGGCAGACAAGGGCACTACATGAGCCATCAGCTGATAGGATTCAAAGAAAACCGAAAATCCAAGAAAATCCTTGTATCTTAGAAATGGCTAAACATTTTTAATAGAGACTAAAAGACATAAAATTGAAAAAATGTTTTTTAGGCCAAAATTAGTAAAATGCAATCTTAAAAGAAATATCCTTTACATAGCCCTTAAATCCCGTAAAACCCATTTAAAGTGAATGTCCATCTTTTAACACCATTTCTAAAATTCTGTGAAGTTGAATATAATTTTATAATTTTTCTGACATTTCGCACCAAATCTACTGCACAGACAATTAAATGATAACTTTTTTCTGCATGTCGCCACCACTAGGGGGAGCTAACGTGATAACTTGCTTTATCACTGAATTCTATGTAGGCAGTAATCTTGAAAGCACCCCATATTAGTAGCTGTAGGAGTCTAAAATGTTGCTTTTAAATCAATGTCTATGCAGAGGTTTCGGAGCTCTGTTTCAGATATATGGAGTTATCGTATACCGATAGATTAAAAAATGAGTAACAATCAGTAACAACTTTGAACCTTAGATCAAAATTGAATTCAAGGGTGGACGTTCACTTCAACATAGTAAGTAGAACGATTGGTTAGAACTATTGCGTTCAGTTACTGGTGGCTTTGGTTTTATTCCAACCACAGGTAACATCTGCACAGAATTTGCATCTTTTCCACATGCATGTGAGCGATTCCTTCAGATATGGCATTTCCTTTCACTGGTTAATTTGCTTCCTATGAAAATGATCCTAATATGTGTATGAGGCAGGGAAATTAGATTACTGAAGACAGGGACTGATGTGAGTGATGACAATTTATGGTCAGCACTGCAGATGATATAGGTTGTATATAGGTAACAGGAAGTCAGTCCCTATCATCAATAACTGTCTTATTATAACTATACCTTTTATAACATTTCTATTTAGTAACATTCTGTATTTGTATTAGATTAGCAAATTTGCATCTTTCCTATTTTATAGAGGATTTGTGTCTATACCTAATAAGGTTGGCTATACCTTAATATAGGAATGCCTTCCCATTGTACACTAGATAATGTATGTACAGGATGTAGAGGAGGGTGACTGTGGGAATAATGTAGTCAAGATTGAGGACATGGAGATCAGGAGTGTTCCATAATATTTGCATACAGTAGCTATGTTTGCAATTCCTTGCAACCATTAGTAAGACAAGCCACTCTGGAGCACAAGCTGCTGTTCCAAATAATGAAGTACAAAGCACATGTAAGCTTTAATTGTGGGTATTAAGTAGAATAATGTCCTTTGAATTATTCTTCAAGACCTAGAAATACATAAACATTGTCTATGGGTCAGAAGGCACATTTAGTGCTGAAATGAATGTATCTAAGGAAAAATTCATAGGAAGTCCTTCATGAAGGATGATGTCAGAATCCTGGAGCAGAAATAAGCAAATCAATTTTTACAAATCGATTTGTCCCATCAACAAAAGTTCTACACGTGTGAGGAGGTGTCCCTGTAGCTGAAGACTCTCTCTGCCACTTAATTGACAGGGCCAGACATCTCAGCCGGCCCTGATAATCTTACACCAGTGCGGCTTCTCTGAGTAGCAGTGCAAGCGCTTAGGTTCTAGATCCACTGCTGGAGCAGGAACTTGTGCTGTTATACTTCCTGGGGAGCGACGCATGAACATTCGCTGCTCCGAAAGAGAAAGCAAAGCCTCTGCTCTGAGGGCATCACTATTGCTCTTGTTGCTCCCAAGCTTCGCTCCTTCTTGGACCAGCCCCTCCCTTACTGTGTTGCCACTGCCAGGCCCTGTCAATCCAAGCAGTGAGGGGTGGACAGGCTACAGAAAGGAGTGGAGGTTGGAGCAACAAAAGCAAAGGTGATGGTCTCATTGCACCAAAGACCTAATTCACAAAGAAAAAGTATCATAACTCAGGACGGAGCCTCGGATTAACAAAAGAAAATCAGTGTTTAAATCAAGTGAACTGCAGCTATGTGTCTATGCTAACAGTTTGACAGGGAGGTCACTGGTGACAGATTCCCTTTAAGTTGGTAGGCCCTGGTATACATTTTGAAATATCCCTGAAGAAGTCATTTGCCTGCATGGGGCTTCATCTGAAGAGAATATGTTGAATATCAGAGTAGGATTGTTTGTATTCAGTAGCCATGGCGACACATAGGTCAGCACAGGAGCTGAAACCAATGAGAATGGTGCCCACTAAGAAGGCATACATATCAAAAATATCCTTATTAGACAGATAGAGTAAATCACTCAAAAGTTCGCTGTGAAAAATTGTTGTGTGCTAGAGAACTTCAGTATGTATTATCTACATGGTGATGGTATATGGTTCTATTTTCTTGTGGTACGGTAGCTCTTTTTGGAGCCCTAGGTATGAATTATTTTTCTAGGACCTTATTTCATAGCATATTGTAGTTTATGCACACGGACTTATAATATTCTTTGCACTTTATTATATTTTTATTGTTTTGTGGAGACTTACAGTGATCTATATGTAATTGCTCTATTGTGAGTTGCACTGTGATAGGAGGTTCTCAGGCACACAATTGTTTCTTACAGAGACCTCTGTTTGTGATTTTAAATTGTTTTATTTTGTCTGTCCAATAAAGATATCTTTGATATGTTTTCCTTAAAGGGATTTTCTGGGATTTTAATATTGATGATCTATCCTGGTCCCCCGCCGATCAGCTGGTTGAAGAGAAGGCCGCGTTCAGTGTGATCGCTGCTTTTCCGTCATTGTTTACCTGCTCACTGTCAATAGCACAGTGGTGAGGAACTGTAACTACAAGCCGTCCCACTAATTTCAATTTCCTATTCAATATACACTTGAATAGGAGGCGAGCCGTTCCATTAAAATGAATAGGATGGCTTGTAGTTACACGTGCTTGCCGCTGCACTGTCGACGGTGAAGAGGAAAACAAACAAGGGAAGGCTGCGCTCGCATGGAGCGGGGCCTTCCCTTCAACCAGCTGATCAGCAGGGGTGCCAGGTGTTGGACCCCAGCTGATCTGGTATTGATGACTTATCCTGGATTTTAGCTCAAAATGAGTACAATGCAGTAATAAAAAAATGCCCCCAAAGGTGTACATAGCCTTTAACATAATCAAAAACATTGATACCCTTGTTATTATTATCTTTAGTGTAGAACTCCAGAAATTGCTGTTTGGTTTGTATGCTAATGAGGCCTCAAAGTGCCCAAAGGGGCATGAAAAACAGTTCCTGGAGCCCAAGACCACTTCCAGCAAGGTCCTAAACCCAACTAATTCAAGATCCCAATCCAGCTTGATCCCAGTACCTCCCATTGTGCCCCCTCCAGTTTGTCCCCTCCTGTCCATCATGATCAGCATAGAACTCCTCCCACCTGGTCATCGTGTCAATCTGCAAAATCACAAGGACAGAACAGGAAGTTGTCTGCACTTGGGCATTGACTTCCCTGTAGTGAACATCGGCTTCACTGTACTTACCGCGCATGCACCGAGCCCTGTCATGTCGATGACCAAACTAGATGACAGATTAGCTTTAAAGAGGACCTTTCCCCTCTCCTGACATGCCTGTTTTATTAGCTTCATGCATTCCCCATGTAATAACAATTCTGGAACATTTATTCTTATGTCTCTATGTTGTGCCATTCCTTTATTATTCCTGCTAGAAGTTATGAATGAATTGCTAGCAGTCTGCAGTAAGGGTACAGAAGGGAGGTAACCAGTTGGGGGTGTGTACCTGCAAAGACTCTCACTCTATCCAATCAGCACTGCCATTGTCAGACTGTTCAGGTACACACCCCCAACTGGTTACCTCCCCTCTATACCCTTACTGCAGACTGCTAGCAATTCATTCATAACTTCTAGTAGAAATAATAAAGGAATGGTACAACATACAAACATAAGAATAGATGATCAAGAATTGTTAGTACATGGGGAATGCATGAAGCTATAAACAGGCATGTCAGGAGTGGAGAAAGGTCCTCTTTAAGTTATATATTTTAAAGATGCCTTTGAACAGAAATATTGGAATAGAAATACTTCTTATTCTGAGCCTTCTTAGAACATAGATAGCACTAAATAACGATTCTCTATGTCCTGCACTTTTCTCTCTTCTCTTGATGGACTTTGTAACCTAACCAGTCCGCCGTCTGCTGTCACCTTAGACAATAGGGTGAAATTGGCAGGATCCCCTGACAGATTTCTATGGCCCTCTTAGCAGACAGAACTACGTGTGCTCAAATGGAGGTCAAGTGGTTCTGAACTCACATAGTTGATGCACATTTAGGATAGTTAGGTTAGTAAAAAGGAGCAAAGGGAGTACACTCGTATGACTACAGGCTCACACTGCACGCATGGTTTGCTTATTGTCTGAAAATATGTAACCACATAGGTCTGCACAGGAGCTGTAGACAGATATTTGTAATCACAACTATTTCCAGTGTTTCATTTTTCTTTATTTGACGTGCACTGGAGCAATAGAAGAAGGATCACCAAGGTGGAAATCACCTTTAATATCATGATCATGAAGCCTATGTAGGCATTTGCAACCAATCAAATGTGTGTTGATACAACATTACAATTTGCAATGAAAGTCATTTTTTATGGTTATCTAAGTAAAGCATAAAACGTTATATTTATGGGAAAATGCATCTTAAAATACCAGTTTTCTGGTGAAAAAAAAATTACCTGTGTTTGTGACTTTTTAAAATAGCATTGCTACAAAATTTTTTTGTTTCTACAGTACCCTTGCCACTTTCCAAAAAGGGGCGTGGTGAGGGTTGGGAGGAGTCAAGGCTGACATGCACAAAACATTTATCATCATTTACACCAGTTTTCTACCGTTGATTTTAGTTTAAGCACATGGACTGCTGGAGGATGACCCTAATATATGATGAGTAGGGATGAGCGAATCGATCTGAATTTCAGGATAAATTCAATTCGAACCCGAATTTCCTCGTGCTTCGCGGTAACAAATCTATTTAACCTGAAATAGTTTAAAAATCAAAACAACAATGCCTGCTCCATTTTCTTACAATGGGCCGCCCACCGTCATCTTGCTTGAAGATCTCGTTCGAAGTCTCGTGTGCGAGCAAATGGATCAGGTATTATTTTATTTTTTCATTTTACACTTTGTAATTAATATTGGATGCCCGCATACTGTATGAATGTGGCATCTGAGGGGTACAATGACGGGGGTTTACACAATCGCCTCTTCCTGTTACTGCACCCACTACCTGCAAAGAAATGCGCTTTGTGTTTAAGTAATTCGACACAAAGCTGATTTTTTTTCTAAAATCCGGCGAGGCAACCGAATCGAATTTTACAAAACTTCCTCTCTAATAATGAGGCCTGTGCCTTGCTATAAATTGGGTGCATCCTCTGGCGCAGGGGATATCTTACCTAGGGACAAAGTCCCTAGGGGTTTCAGTGGTAGCAGTCGCCAGGAGCCTGAGGGGCCCAAAGACCCATGTGCCGCATAAGAAAACGATGGTATTACAAGTATAGAAGTATTATAGACAGTGCATGCTGGTCAAGTGACACCTCTGGCTGGAGGGAAGAGGTTAGGTCAAGAATGTGGCATGGGGGGGTGCTGTTTTAATTTTTGCCTACGGCAGCACAAAGGCTATGTGCGCCCCTGCCGTAGCCACAAAGCACTGAGGGAAGGGGGCTCAAGCTGAACTCTTGCCCCAGGGCCCATGAGCCTTTAGCTACGCCCCTAATATTACCCTTAGTTTCTAGTCTTGAAATACCTGGGTAGTGTGAAAGAACAATTTGGGATGTTATGGTAAAAAGCTAAAAAGCAATATATTATGCTCTGGCAACTATGTGGAGGTGTAGATCACCTCTAATAATAAAGGCTGACAACTCTCTATTCCTTTAATGTTTAACCTAATTTCCAAGGGAGATGAGCTTGCACATGTCAGGTGCACAGGGCAGGATCTCTTCAACTATTGGCAAAGCAGCTTTTTTCAGACGTAGTCTGCATCAATTTGTAACTGGCAATGTCACTGCTTGTTAAATAGAATGAAAAAAAAAATAGTCAGCCTGGACGTTCTGTTCAGATGAGGTAATCTTTACCAAGAAGATAAATGTTGCCCTTTCTGCCAATGTACAAGAAACTGAGTATGTAATTGATCTTATTACAGAGAGCTATTGGCTTGAACAGCTTGTCCCTTCATTCTGATTAGAAGATTCAGCATACAGTATATCCTTCCTCTCCAGACCCGAGGGGAGTAAAAGTCTTCTTCATATTTGAGAGGAGGTTTCTAGGCAGGACTGGCTAAATAAATGAAGAAAACGTCAATCTCTCTCCTGAAGAAGAGCCTAGGTGTTCAGTTTCTCTTACATGTGGAACCAAAATGCAGAAGAATCTCATCACAGAGCTCTTTGGATAAGACATGCATTTCATAGGATGTCAATGAGATTTGTCTCCTGTAAGTGAAAATATTCATAATGTGATAATATACGGTATATACTGCAAAATTGTCACGGACATTCCTGTGACAGGTAACAGGTGGTCTGTCAGATTGGCAAAACGTGGTATAATCTGACATGTTTTCCTTTTTTGTTGTTGGTATTTACCACACCCTTTTCCCTCAGGTGTTCCTGGTGTGGTAATTGTCCCTCCCCTATTTATTGCTTCCTTTCCCACTATTCCTTGCGGTTTATAGCTTCAGTTGTTGTTGTGGTGAACAGTAGTTTGGTTCTCAGTTGAGATCCTGGAGCCTCCATTTCTTCATTAAAAGATAAGTTTCCTTTTCCATTCTGTGTGTTTTGTTATTAGGCCTAAGGAAGACTCCTGTTCGTCCTTCCTTTTGGAGGAACAGGTAGACTCATCTTTGTCATTAGTTCCAGGGTCCTATAGGGTCAGTTCGGTGTTTAGGTTCCTGTGTATGAACTTGCCTACTTTTGAGGTCTGTTCACAATGGTAAATAGACAGGAATTGAGCCAGGGTTTCCTGTAGGAGGTGTCCTTCTTCCTTCCTTAGTTTGTAGGCCTAATCTCCTTTCCCTCCTACTCTCGGTTTGGTTCCCCTTCCCCCACACCTGCGCGTGACAAAAATAAAGTATGCAAATAATGGGTGGTTTTCAATCTCAAATATGAATCCAGAAAGACAGACTTGGCGACAGCATCCGATTAGCAATCCATTTTTGTTACACCTAAATCATAATACGTAGTGACAGCAACGTTTTGACCTATTATAACAACTGGGTGGAAATATTGCTGTCCCTCTTTATGATGACTGTGGCATAATATCTATCTATCTATCTATCTATCTATCTATCTATCTATCAATCTAACCACATTTTTATTAATCTATATCAGGAGAAGACACCAACAATGGCCTCTGATGCAAGATATGTGCCTGGTCCTCAACAGAGCTACTCTCACACCTCCGGCCCCTTTTTAGTATAATTGAGTCTGACGGAGATCCATATGTATTCTGGCAGACAAGCGGAGAACTGACCAGACACAAACCGCTGCATACTGCAGTTTGTGTACGGCCAATTCTCAGCTTGTATGCCAAAACAGCCATGTTGGAGTTTCACACCAGAGGTGAGAAACTAGCCTTAGCACACAGGATCATCCATATAATGCTATATATATAGCATTCTATATTTTTATTGGCTTTGCTTCCAGTTTGCTGAATTTTCTAACCCTTACTTCTAGTCCCTCATGACTCTCATTTCTGGTGCCCAGCATAGCTTCTCCTTTCATTCATGGTTCCCAGTGTGTCTCCCCCTCACATTCATGGTGCCCAGCATGGTGTCTCCTCCCATTCCTGATCCAAAGCATTGCTCCCTCTGCCTCTTTCATTCCCGGTCCTCTGAATGGGGAGGCCACACCCCTTCTGTGCATTGCAGCCTGCATTTGCATAAAGAATGGAATCCTGTTTTTCTGGGAATGGCATAACTGATTTACACTGGACCAGCATAAGTTTAATCAGCAGGATCAACCTTATCAGGCTGTGTGCTTGGTTTCATAGGGCTAGTCCTGCTGACCGGTGCTCTTTAAAGAGGATCTGGCAACTATTTTAGGATGTACTAACAATTATATAGCATCCTTTCTTAAAAATCTGCATTGAGCCGTCCTGAAAATTATGAATAAATTGACACCTGCGTGCTACCATTCTCATTATCAATAGCTTTACTTCTATATAGCCACCACTAATTGTAAGAATGTGTAGAGACACCCCTCAAGCGGAATGGTAATACCATCATTCAATTTATTTATACATTTCTATGAAGAATAACTGAGGAATGATACAGCACCCTGTTGTGGACAAGATGCTCCATAATTTTATGGGGTCTCCAAATATTTACTAAAAGACAGGTCACGAATGCTAATAGGTCTTCTTTCATGGAGCCAGGAGTAGACGGATGAGTATGATGGATTTGTTTAGAAATGAACCCTGTTGAACCCTGATAGTTCCCAGTGGAATGAAATACAATGCACTTGTGAACAGAGACTAAAGTCCAACCTCCTACCATATTTTCTTTCTTTGCTTTGTTAAAATTGTAAAATGACCTAAACATGAGTCTACATACCAACAGGACCATAAGTATGTATGGTACCAGAATACATCAATATGAACCACTGGGCTGACTCTACAGGCCTTATCGAAGGGATGGGAAGAAGATGGCTAGACGGTTGGAGGAGTGTTTAAACTAGGAACCGGGGGGAGGCTGACTACCTAAAAGGGGAAGTGTTTCAACTAGGGACCGGGAGGGCAGGGTGACTACCTAGAAGGTGATGATAGTGCAGATAAAGACCTAGGGCAAGGAAATGGAACTGGGGGAGGATCGGATGGAGGGTCTAGAACAGTTCATAAGGGAATGCATAGGATAAACAATATTCGAAAAACTCTTAATTGTATGCAGGGGTGCACTACCAATGAGGCCAGTGCTTTCACTGTAGAAATGCCCATCTCAAAATATTCAACTGCATTGCTGTACTCAGGATAGCAAAACAGTTGAATGCTGCAATGGCACTGATGTCTATCTAGCCCACTGTTTTCTCGAACAGCGTTTAGTGCTAGTTCCTGTAGCCTACCAGAGGCTGATGTCATCATTATCGCGCTGCCTGAGCCGGGCGTTTCAGTTTTCACCTCAGGCAGTAGAAAGGCTAGGTGCACCCCTGATTGTATGTATGTATAGTATTGCCAGAAACCTGACTAATAAAACTGGGGAACTGGAATTACTGATGTGTGAGGAGGACTATGACATAGTGGGAATAACTGAAACATGGCTGGATGATAGCTATGACTGGGTGGTTAACGTGCAGGGTTACAGTCTGTTTAGAAAGCATCATTAAAACCAGAGAGGGGGGAGGGGTCTGCCTTTATGTAAAGTCCTGTCTAAAGCCTATACTCCGGGAAGATATAAGTGAGGGACATGAACATGTGGAGTCAAAGTTGGTAGAAATACGTGGTGGGAATTTGAAGATGGGAAAACCAAAACTAAGAGAAACAGATAAAGGCAGCCAAGCTGAAGACAGAGAGGCTCATTGTCAAAGACAGTAAAACTAACCCTAAAATGTTATTTAATTATATAAATGGTAAAAAAATTAAACCTGAAAGTGTTGGTTCTTCAAAGAGTGGTGAGGGAGGAGTTGTAGAGATCGATGAAGAAAAAGCAAATGTATTATTTTTTTCTCCACTGTATTTACTGAGAATAATGAAATCTCAGATGAAATACTGTGTCAAAATAAACACCCCATTAACTGTGGTCTGTCTGACCCAGAAAGAAGTGCAGAGGCGTCTTAAAAAGATTAAAATAGACAGAGCAATGGGTCCAGATGGCATACGCCCCCAGATTCTAAGAGAATTAAGTAATGTCATAGACAAACAGAGCTTTATTTCATATATTCAAATGGTTTGTCTCACTTCAGCAAATAGCATTTATCATGTAGACAAAGTTAATACAAGGCACTAACTAATGTACTGAGCTTAGTGTTGAGAGAACTTGTGATTTGCAAGTTCATCGTTCAGGTTATCTAAGAATTCCGTAATGGATTCCGTTACCATGGACCATAACAGAAGCCTATGAGGGAATGCACCACGGCCAGCATAGACTTCTATTATGACAGAATGCAATACAAATGCCTCTTATAGGCATCAAAAGAGGCATAGATGCCCGTGATGAGAACATAGTCCTGCCCCTTTACAAATCACTAGTCAGACCACACATGGAGTACTTTGCACAGTTTTGGGTTCCTGTGAACAAGGTAGACATAGCAGTGCTGGAGAGGGTTCAGAGGAGGGCAACTAAAGTCATAACTGGAATGGGTGGACTACAGTACCCAGAAAGATTATCAAAATTAGGGTTATTTACTTTAGAAAAAAGACGACTGAGGGGAGATCTAATAACTATGTATAAATATATCAGGGGTCAGTACAGAGATCTCTCCCATCATCTATTTATCCCCAGGACTGTGACGAGGCGACATCCTCTGCATCTGGAGGAAAGGCCTCAGGTACATGTGTCAATCCATGGTGCTCTGCCCATCAAATAGATCCACTTAAACATCCAAAAATGTAGATAAAGAACAGGGCGGCACTCACCAAATAGTTTTCTGTAGCTTTATTCGTCCATAAATATAAAATCAGGGCGATGTGGGTACAGCACAGCAAAAAAGGTAACAGCTGTTTTGCGCGCACTGCGCTTCCTCAGACCTCCATACGCGGTGACGCCGGCATGCTCACGTCTTATGCACGCATGTCCGCGTCATAGCCATGGTTACAAGATGTATACATAGATGTATTTAAAAACATAAAAATAAAAAAAAACTTGTTAAATAAACACTGCAAGATCATTTTTGTCATTGAATCCCAGTGGACTGATTGCATTAGTTTTAATGATCCACGAAGTTTCTTTTTGCAACAATATACGATCCCTATCTCCCCCTCTCTCAGGTACATCTACCACGTCAATACCTGCACATTTTAATAAATCATTTCTTCCTTCATGTGTCTCATGTATATGTTCAATCAATCTGGGGGCTCCTATGTGCATCTTAAAGGATCTCATATGTTCCCGAAATCTCATGTATAAACACCTAATCGTTTTCCCTCCCTATATAGAATCTCCCACAGGGACAAAAGATAACATAGACTACATATTGAGTCTTACAAAAAATAAACTGCTTTACAACATGATCTATTCCTCCTATGTTAAGATGCCTA
The DNA here is from genome assembly GCA_900303285.1 of Rhinella marina. Taxonomy (NCBI): domain Eukaryota; kingdom Metazoa; phylum Chordata; class Amphibia; order Anura; family Bufonidae; genus Rhinella; species Rhinella marina. The sequence continues at coordinate 125,064 of ONZH01028778.1, forward strand.
GACTTCTGAACGAATCTGCACATGGAACAGTGTCCACAACTAAAATTTCCCTTCAAACTCGATTTACCTAACCAATTAACCTCTTCCTCCTGAAACATACTTCTCACTAAAGTATCTCTGATGGTTCTGCTTCTCCTAAGGGCTCATGCACACGGCCAGTGCTGGCCCATATCCGTATTGCGGCCCGCATACGCCGGGTCCGCAATACACAGGCACCGTCCGTGTGCAGCTTGCATCACGGATCACGGACCCATGCATTGCGCAGCACAGGCACGGCTGGCAGACGTGTGCATGAGCCCTAAAGCTGACAATCGGTTTAAACTGTGTCCTCTCTTTCAATGTCTCATCCTGTGCCAGTAAATGCCAGTTATTTAAGATTGGCTTTTTAATGGCAGGCGCCATAGGACTATAGTTGAATATGAATACCGGTCTAATTTGACCTTTGCGCTTAATATCAAGATCTCCTCCCCTCTCATACCTGGATGCCCTTATATATGCAGAATCTATTAACTCTTCAGGATATCCTCTCTGCAGTAGCCTTCTCTTTAAATCCTTGGACTGCTCTATAAACTCATTAACATCTGACACAATCCTCCTTACGCACATAAACTGCCCATACGGTACTGCTGACTTAACATGAGGCGGATGGAAGCTACTGTGGTGCAATAAGGAATTTGTAGAAGTAGGTTTTCTATATACAATGGTACAAATCTTACCCCTACGTATCTGCACCCTAACATCCAGGAACTCCAATTCCTCTGCATGTATTTTACCAGTGAACTGCATATTCATCGGGTTGTTACTATTCAAATACTCCACAAATTCCTCAAATTGCACCACGGTACCCGTCCATACAATAAATACATTGTCAATAAATCCAATGTCAATAAATAAAAAAGCAAGAAACTGGTTTGCAAATGTACAAGAAACCGGGGTCCCCATAGAAGTGCCAGTCTCTTGCTTATACCATTTCTTCCCAAACATAAAAGCATTGTGGGTCAGGATAAATTGTAATGCCTCTGGAACAAAATCAATCTACACAACAGACTAATTAGTCTTTTTAAGGATACTGTGGATACATTGTACTCCCAGTTCTTGCAGCATTCTAGTATATAGACTCTTAACGTCTATAGACGCCAATAAAAATTCATCCTGCCACTCAATTGCCGTCACTGCTTTTAAAAAGTCACCTGTATCTTTAAGATCTGAAACAACACCTTTTAATAAAGGACGCAATAGCCAATCTGCATATTGTGACAGGGGTTCAGTGACTGAAGCAACCCCTGTCACAATAGGACGTCCAGGTGGGTTAACCAGTGACTTATGCACTTTTGGCGAAAAATTCCATACTGGCTTGCTAGGGAACTCGGGGTACAGTCTCTCCGCAGTCCTATTAGATAATACACCCATCTCGGTATACTTTCACAATAAAGATCTCAATTGACTCTGATACCTATACATGGGATTAGCTGCTAAAGGCACATAAACCCATCTGTCATTAAGTTGTCTCTCTGCTTCACGAACATAATATTCCTTATGCATAACCACTATATTCCCACCCTTGTCGGCTGGCTTCACCACCAGATGTCTTTAACCTACTTAACCATCTCAGAGCTTTCTCTTCTTTTTCACTCAAATCGCTCTCCACTCGTGGATATATAAGGGCTTTCACCTCTTTCAATACTTGCTTCTGAAAAACATCCAGGTTACTGCCGGCCGGCAAGGGTGGAGAAAAAGTGGATTTTATCCCCCCATTGAAGGGCATGTCGTCCTGCAGTTCGATCACATCACCCGCAGGAGGGCAGCCCTGTAATTCTAATAAGGTATCCACAATGTACTCATCCTGTTGGTCAACACTTGCACATACAGAAAACCCCAGTCTCCCTACTCTTGTCGATAACTCCCCCTCTTTTTTTGAAAGTGTACGGTTGTTGCTACCCTGAAAATGTCTAAACAAATTAATACAGATACAGGTGACTTTTTAAAAGCAGCGATGGCAATTGAATGGCAGGATGGATTTTTATTGGCGTCTACAGTGGGTACAGTGTATCCGCAATATCCTTAAAAAGGCTAATAAGTCTGTTGTGTACATTAATTTTGTTGCAGAGGCATTACAATTTATCCTGACTAGAGATGAGCGAGTAGTGTTCGATCGAGCCGGTATTCGATCGAATACTACGCTATTCGGCATACTCGATTTCAATCGAGTATAACGGCGATGGCGCACTTAGAATTTGTTTCCCCTCCCACCTTCCCTGGTGCTCTTTTTCCACCAATCACCATGCAGGAGGGGTATGACAGGCCCACGGAGCACGCTAGCAGCGTGAAAACGGCGTCTACATGGATTGGCTGGAAAAACCACGTGACCTCGAATATTAAAAACTCAGGTCTTCCTGCTCGTTCGCATATGCTGTGTGAACTTAGTCAGGGACAGAGGCTGGAGAAGGGAGAGATAGGTTTTAGCTGTTGGACAGGCAGGAGCGTGATTAAAAGCCCTTATCAGGGCTACTATAGTGCAGTACAGTGATAGCTTTACTACCATATACAATCTGCAGAGAACGGCTGCTGTATTCAGGGATAGCTGCTGGAGTAGGGACAGAGAGAGGCATTAGTGGTGTATTAGGTGCTCTGCTACATACCAAACTATATTTGGCACTACTGTTCTGCGTTCTTTTTGGCTGCAAAACCCTGTTATATACCTAGTGTGTATATGCACCATCTGATCTTCTGGCAGTATACGGCTGTGTACATTTTTTTTTTTTTAAATACAGTTTCTTTGGCTCTAGTGTTCTGGATTCTGTGTGCCTGCAATACCCTTTTTGTATACCAGGTGTAAATACCCACCGTCTGACCTGTTAGTACACGGCTGTGTACCTAGAAATATAAAAAAAAAAGGCATTTTATTTGGCACCTGTATTGTGCGTTCTGCGTGCTTCAAAACTCTTTTATATACATGGTGTTAATACACACCATCTGACCTGTTAGTACACGGCTGTGTACCTAGAAATATTAAAAAAAGGCCTTTTATTTGGCACCTGTACTGTGCGTTCTGCGTGCCTGCAAAACTCTTTTATATACGTGCTGTTAATACACACCGTCTGACCTGTTAGTACACGGCTGTGTACCTAGAAATATAAAAAAAAGGCATTTTATTTGGCACCTGTACTGTGCGTTCTGCGTGCTTGCAAAAATCTTTTATATACGTGGTGTTAATACACACCGTCTGACCTGTTAGTACACGGCTGTGTACCTAGAAATATAAAAAAAAAAGGCATTTTATTTGGCACCTGTATTGTGCGTTCTGCGTGCTTGCAAAAATCTTTTATATACGTGCTGTTAATACACACCGTCTGACCTGTTAGTACACGGCTGTGTACCTAGAAATATTAAAAAAAAGGCCTTTTATTTGGCACCTGTACTGTGCGTTCTGCGTGCTTGCAAAAATCTTTTATATACGTGGTGTTAATACACACCGTCTGACCTGTTAGTACACGGCTGTGTACCTAGAAATATAAAAAAAAAGGCATTTTATTTGGCACCTGTATTGTGCGTTCTGCGTGCTTGCAAAAAATCTTTTATATACGTGGTGTTAATACACACCGTCTGACCTGTTAGTACACGGCTGTGTACCTAGAAATATTAAAAAAAAAGGCCTTTTATTTGGCACCTGTACTGTGCGTTCTGCGTGCTTGCAAAAATCTTTTATATACGTGGTGTTAATACACACCGTCTGACCTGTTAGTACACGGCTGTGTACCTAGAAATATTTAAAAAAAAGGCATTTTATTTGGCACCTGTACTGTGCGTTCTGCGTGCCTGCAAAAATCTTTTATATACGTGGTGTTAATACACACCGTCTGACCTGTTAGTACACGGCTGTGTACCTAGAAATATTTAAAAAAAGGCCTTTTATTTGGCACCTGTACTGTGCGTTCTGCGTGCTTGCAAAAATCTTTTATATACGTGGTGTTAATACACACCGTCTGACCTGTTAGTACACGGCTGTGTACCTAGAAATATAAAAAAAAAAGGCATTTTATTTGGCACCTGTACTGTGCGTTCTGCGTGCTTACAAAAATCTTTTATATACATGGTGTTAATACACACCGTCTGACCTGTTAGTACACGGCTGTTTACCTAGAAATATAAAAAAAAAAGGCATTTTATTTGGCACCTGTACTGTGCGTTCTGCGTGCTTGCAAAAATCTTTTATATACGTGGTGTTAATACACACCGTCTGACCTGTTAGTACACGGCTGTGTACCTAGAAATATAAAAAAAAAGGCATTTTATTTGGCACCTGTACTGTGCGTTCTGCGTGCTTGCAAAAATCTTTTATATACGTGGTGTTAATACACACTGTCTGACCTGTTAGTATACGGCTGTGTACGCCAAATATTGTAACCAAAAAAAAAAAAAAATGCGGAGGGCTAGCGAAATCAGACGTGGACGTGGACGAGGACGGGGGTGCGGAAATGCTGTTGGGGGCCTTGTTGAAGCCAGTGGGGATACAATGCGTGCTGGTGAGGGGCAGCCAGGATTCCGCTCATCCAGAATCCCTGCCTTTATGGGACAGTTAAGCAGGGGGTGGGTTACACCGCTGTTGACGCCTGAGCAGTGTGAACAGGTGGTGCAATGGATAGCCGATAGCGCTTCCACACAGTTGTCCACCAGCCAGTCATCCACACAGTCTCACTCTGACCCTCCTTCCTCCACACCTGGCCAACAGAGTCAAACCACCCTTGACCCCTCCCAGGAGCTCTTTTCGGGTCCTTTTTCAGATGTGCCGGAAGAATCCCTGGAGCTACCAGAGGAATTTGTTTGTAGTGATGCCCAACCACTTGAGTATTCGCCATCTCCTGCTGATGTGGACCCTGAACCAGCGTCTGTTATCATGAGCGATGATGATGATGAGACGCAGTTGCCATCAAGGGAGGCTGTTGGAATGTCCAGTGGGCAGGAGGAGGAGCAGAGTGAGGAAGTGGAAGAGGAGGTGGTGGATGACGAAATGACCGACCCCACTTGGCCAGGGGTGATGTCCAGCGGGGAAAGCAGTGGAGAGGTGGTGGTCTGCGCAGCACCGAAAAAGGCAGCAAGAGGCAGAGGGATGTCCACAGGCAGAGGGATGTCCACAGGCAGAGGGATGTCCAGAGGCAGAGGACAGTCCAGACAGAGAAGTGAGGCCACAGCCAGCAGGGCCGAAGCTGTTCCCGGCAGCAGGCAGTCGCGCGAAGCTCCCCCATCGAGGCCTCGTACGTCTGTGGTGTGGAGATTTTTTAATGTTTGTGCGGATGACAAACTGAGCGCGGTTTGCACACTCTGCCACTCAAAACTGAGTAGGGGCTCTGAGAAGAGCAATATGACCACCTCAGGCATGCGGCGTCACTTGGATGTCAAGCACTGGGCTGAGTGGGAGAGAGCAAACGCATTACAACCTGCGCAAGGTCTTCCTGCCACTGCCTCTTCCCCTTTGTTGTGTGCTGCCACTGCGGTCCAGACCTCCAGCCAGGACACCTCCACGTCTGCCTCTGCCTCGGCTACTTTGGGGCCTTCTCCTTCAGCCTCCCCTTCCCCCGCATCTTCGCCTGCACCTTCACACTCCTCGTCCCATCAACTGTCCATCTCGCAGGCGTTCGACCGCAGGCGGAAGTACGCCTCGAGTCACCCCCAAGCCCAAGCCTTAAACTGCCACATCTCCAAACTGCTGGCCCTGGAGATGTTGCCGTTTAGGCTTGTGGAGACGCAGGCCTTCCGCGACCTGATGGCGGCTGCCGCACCTCGCTATTCCGTCCCCAGCCGCCACTACTTTTCCCGGAGTGCCGTCCCCGCCCTGCACCAGCACGTGTCGCGTAACATCAGGCGGGCCCTGAGGTACGCAGTCAGCGCAAAGGTCCACTTGACCACCGACTCGTGGACAAGCGCTTGCGGCCAGGGACGATACATCTCTTTGACGGCACACTGGGTGAATGTTGTGGAAGCGGGGACGGGGTCGCAAACAGAGACGGCCTACCTACCACCCCCGCCCAAGATTGCCAGCACGGGTTCTGATAAACCCCCCTCCTCTTCCTCCTCCTCCTCTGCCTTAACATCGCCCTCAGCCGCTAGCTGGAAGCGTTGCAGCACTGGCACGGGGAGACGTCAGCAGGCGGTGCTTAAGCTCATCAGCTTGGGGCGACAGGAAGCACAGCGCCCCAGAGGTGAGGGACGCCATATTGCAGCAGACGGAGATGTGGCTGTCGCCGCTGCAGCTAGGACCAGGCATGGTCGTGTGCGATAACGGCCGTAACCTGGTGGCGGCTCTGGAGCTTGCCGAACTCAATCACGTACCATGCCTGGCCCACGTTTTTAATCTGGTAGTCCAAAAATTTCTAAAGACTTACCCCAACCTGGCAGAGCTACTGGTGAAAGTGCGGCGCTTGTGCGCTCACTTTCGGAAGTCAACTGTAGCTGCTGCTAGCTTAAAAAAACTCCAGCAACGCCTCCATTTGCCTGAACATCGGCTGTTGTGCGACCTGCCGACTCGCTGGAATTCCACCTATTCCATGTTGGCCAGGGTGTGTGAGCAGCAGAGAGCATTGATGGAGTACCAGATTATGAATCCACGCGTGCCTCCAACTCAGCTCCCTCAGTTTGCCAACCACGAGTGGCCATGGATGGCAGACATATGCGATGTACTGCGTATCTTTGAGGAGTCCACCAAGAAGGTCAGCAGCGAGGACGCTATAGTGAGCGTAACCATCCCGCTCCTATGCGTCCTTAAAGAATCGCTCATCGCAATAAGGGAGAACGCATTGCACGCAGAGGAGACGGGGATAGGAGGAGACGCAACGGAGCTACACAGTCAGACCACACTTTTGTCTGCTTCTCGGTGGCAGTTGCAGGAGGAGGAGGAGGATGAGGAGGAGGAGGAGGACGACGTGGAGGTGGCTGTGGAAGAGGAGGAGGATGCTGGCGGCGAGGATAGCAGTCAGGCTGTGTGCGTCCCATTGGTTCAGTGCGGATGGGGCGGAGAGGAGGCGGAAGAGGAGGAAATGGCAAGTGATCCTTCTGGTGGGGGCAGTGACGTCATGCCTATTCAGAGTCTGGCACACATGGCTGACTTCATGCTGGGCTGCTTTTCCCGGGACACACGTGTTGTCCGGATAGTGGAGAACAAACTGTACTGGGTCTTCGCACTCCTGGACCCCCGGTATAAAGATAACGTCTCCTCTTTTATTCCGGTAGAGGAGAGGACGAATCGATTGCTGGAATACCAGAGGGAACTCATGCAGAACATGATGGAGATTTTCCCACCCACCATCGCTGGCGGCAGAGAGGAGAGGGTCTCCCAGAGTCCCAAAACATCGATCAGGCCCACAGCCACCAGGGGAACACTCTCCAAGGTGTGGGACACGTTCATGGCACCCCCTCGTGCAACTTCCATCACTGCGGGGCCCGCTATCAGCAGGAGGGACAAGTATCGGCGGATGTTGCGGGAGTACCTGGCAGACCGTACCCCTGTCCTCCCCGATCCCTCGGCGTCCTACACTTACTGGGTCTCCAAGTTGGACACGTGGCTGGAACTGTCCCTGTACGCCTTGGAGGTGCTTGCCTGCCCTGCCGCCAGCGTGCTATCAGAAAGGGTGTTCAGCGCAGCCGGGGGCATTATAACCGATAAGCGCAGCCGCCTGTCAACCGACAGTGCCGACAGGCTGACGCTAATCAAAATGAACAGCAAGTGGATTGACCCGGACTTTGCTTCTCCAACAGTGGAAAGCAGCCAAAAGTGAAGTGCCATCTGTATGAAGTGCCATTTCCTCCTCCACCTCCTCCTCCTCCTTAACCACCGTAGAATTGCTCCGTAAAAAAAAAAATACTCTTGGGCCTACAAGCAATTTTTATCATGGCTCACCTCTTGGGCCTACAAGCAATTTTTATCATGGCTCACCTCTTGGGCCTACAAGCAATTTTTATCATGGCTCACCTCTTGGGCCTACAAACAATTTTTAAGAGGTCTCACCTCTTGGGCCTACAAACAATTTTTATTATGGCTCACCTCTTGGGCCTTAATACAATTTTTAAGAGGTCTCACCTCTTTGGCCTCCACTTAATTTTTTCGAGGGCTCACCTCTTGGGCCTCCATATAATTTTTTCGAGGGCTCACCTCAAGCTAACTTTGCGCACTCATTAAAATATTTTCACAACAAGGACCTAAGAGCCCTCGATGGGAGAGCTTTGTGTGGGGGCCTGTTATAGGGAAGAGATGCGGCCCTGCGGGCTCTAGCCTGCCTTCTCCATGAGCCTCTGGCCAGCCCACGGCCTCTTCCTGCCTTTTGCAGTCCTACGCATCCCTCAACATCCCCACTGCTTTACCTGCTAGACATGACACTGGGCCAGGTCGGGTCACTGACTTCGTCATACTCAACCACCTCCTCTTACACTGCCTCACTTTGCTCCAACAGCCTCCCTTGCTGGCAACTGTGTCTCATCATCGTCCCTAATCATTTTACACTTTAGTGCCCGTTCCACACCACCATCAGCTAGAGATGGAGCTTGCTCCAGTGTTTGGGCATCAGAACAAACAAAATCCTCAGATAGCTCCTGCGATTCTTGCATGGGTGGGAACACTGGGTTGATAACATTGGGCAGGGTGGGAGGAAGGAGGGTCAGAGTGAGGTCCCTGCAGTTTCTGCAGGCTATCGACGAGACTGGACTTTGTGGACTTGACTGGGTGGTGGACAGATTTAACAAATCTAGAAGGAGAAGGAGGGGTTTGCCGAGCTGTCTGTAAGGGTTGCGGAAATCCAGACAGAACCAAGGCCCAAAACTTGGGTGGGGGTAGCAGGTTTGCCCGTCCCCGCCTCCACAACATTCACCCAGTGTGCTGTCAGGGAGATGTAGCATCCCCGGCCTCAAACCAAAGTGTTGGTGGTCAAATGGCCTTTTGCAGTAACTGTGTTACTCGGGCGTGGATGATGTTTTGGGACATGTGCCTGGGCAAGGCAGGGATGGCACAGAGGGAAAAATAGTGATGGCTTGGATTGCTTTCCCCCTTGCCTATGCCATCTGTGGTTGTCATAGGCAACGTGATTTTAAGGGGTGCAGAATTTTATCTTCTTTTTTGTCTAGTTTGGCTTGGGGTCCATGGCAATGTAGAGGAAAGAAGGTTTCCTTGTATGGTCTCACTTTACAGAGAGGTTATATTGTCTTTGGAGTGTATTGTTGAGAGGCTGTGATAGTGGCGTAATAGTGCGACTTGGGCGCGTTATATGCACCCAGACATGCTTCCCCTGCTGTCCCAGTTGCATTCCAGCAGTGTTGGCATCCTTTTCTGAGGTTTCAGGGTGGACTTGGTGACCTCCAAGTGGTCGATTTGAGATTTCCAAGTGGCGAGCATTTTTTTCCCATAGACTTTAATGGGATTCGATATTCGGTCGAATAGTCGAATATCGCGGTCTATTCGAATCGAATTTCGAACTTTCGAATATTTCACTACTCGCTCATCTCTAATCCTGACCCACAATGCTTTTATGTTTGGGAAGAAATGGTATAAGCAAGAGACTGGCACTTCTATGGGGACCCCGGTTTCATGTGCATTTGCAAACCAGTTTCTTGCTGTTTTTGAAGAGAAATATGTATTTACGGTGGATAACCCTTTTGTTTCTTATATTAAAGTTTTTTTGAGATTTATTGTATGGACGGGTACCGTGGTGCAATTTGTGGAATTTGTGGAGTATTTGAATAGTAACAACCAAATGAATATGCAGTTCACTAGTAAGATACATGCAGAGGAATTGGAGTGCAGATACGTAACGGTAAGATTTGTACCACTGTATATAGAAAATCTACTTCCACAAATTCCCTATTGCACCTCGGTAGCTTCCATCCGCCTCATGCTAAGTCAGCAGTACCGTATGGGCAGTTTATGCGCGTAAGGAGGATTGTGTCAGATGATAATGAGTTTATAGAGCAGTCCAAGGATTTAAAGAGAAGGCTACTGCAGAGAGGATATCCTAAAGAGTTAATATATTCTGTATATATAAGGGCATCCAGGTATGAGAGGAGAGGAGATCTTGATATTAAGTGCAAAGGTCAAATTAGACCAGTATTTATATTCAACTATAGTCTTATGGCGTCTGCCATTAAAAAGCCAATCTTAAATAACTGGCATGTACTGGCACAGGATGGGACATTGAAAGAGAGTACACAGTTTAGACCGATTGTCAGCTTTAGGAGAAGCAGAACCATCAGAGATACTTTCGTGAGAAGTATGTTTCAGGAGGAAGAGGTTAATTGGTTAGGTAAATCGAGTTTGAAGGGAAATTTTAGTTGTGGACACTGTTCCATGTGCAGATTCGTTCAGAAGTCTAGGCATCTTAAGATAGGAGGAATAGATCATGTTGTAAAGCAGTTTATTTTTGTAAGACTTAATATGTAGTCTATGTTATCTTTTGTCCCTGTGCGAGATTCTACATAGGGAAAACGATTAGGTGTTTATACATAAGATTTTGGGAACATAGAAGATCCATTAAGACGCACATAGGAGCCTCCAGATTGAATGAACATATACATGAGGCACATGAAGGAAGAAATGATTTATTAAAATGTGCAGGTATTGAAGTGGTAGATGTACCTGAGAGAGGGGGAGATAGGAATTGTATATTGTTGCAAAAAGAAGCTTCGTGGATCATTAAAACTAATGCAATGGGTCCACTGGGATTCAATGACAAAAATGATCTTGCAGTGTTTATTTAACATGTTTTTTTATTTATATGTTTTTAAATACATCTATGTATACATTTGTAACCATGGCGATGACGCGGATGTGCGTGCATAAGACGTGAGCACGCTGGTGTCACCGCGTATGGAGGTCTGAGGAAGCGCAGTGCGCGCCAAACGGATGTTACCTTTCTTTTTGAGCTGTACCCGCATTGCCCTGATTTTATATTTATGGACGAATAAAGCTGCAGAAAACTATTTGGTGAGTGCCGCCCTGTTCTTTATCTACATTTTTGGATATTACGGGTTATAGTTACTAGAGAGGGGTCGTGGATCCAGGTAGTTATTCTGATTGCCTGATTGTAGCCGGAAAGGAATTTTTCCCCTAAAATAAGGAAAATTGACTTATACTGTACCTCATGATCGGGTTTTTTTTGCCTTTCCTCAACTTTGCAGGATAACAGACTGAATTTATCAGGATGCCTTTATCACCCTATGTTACTATGTACAGGTGACTCATAACAGCTGGGGCAGAGAATTGCTAATGAGTGTCAGATCTGCTTGTCTTAAAAAAGAAATTAGAGAATGTAAAGAGGAGAAAATGAACTGGAGATGATGACCAATTGTCTCAGAGGTGGCAAACAAAGAGTCTAAAAGAGAAGAAAGCTAAATGGAGGGAGGGGAATAGTGGGAGGAATACTAGCAGGATCACACGTTCACAATTTATTTGGCGCCAGTGACTCCTGTTTGGTCTTTGAGTCATTTATGTTTTATATAAATGATGAGTCATGTGATATATTTCCTCCTGCCTTCTATTTATAGTATGTACTCACATCAGTGCGGTTTGTGTTATTTTTGCACTTTCACATATTTTACAAATTTTATGTCAAAAACTAAATTTACACTTGATGCAATGCCAATTGACAATCCAAAAAATGTACTAACCAATGTTCCATTAAAGCTATAAAAAAACAAGACGTAGGAAACATGACACAAGAGATAATGCAAGATATGAGCATTTATAAAGTACAAGTAGGTAACTTCAAGTGGCATACAAAAATAATGCCCCCTCTCCCCTGTTGTTTGAGTTAATGGTGACTAACACTAATGAATATTAAATATGGATGAAATAATATTTTATTATGTTAGACATAGAACCAAAGCTTTGCACTAGTTTTTGGCTGCTGGCACAAGAATTGGGACTAAAGATTGAGTGAATCAATTCCAATCATTTAGGTTGTAACCAAATCTGAATTTTTGGCAATTTGAATCGGGCGAGTTTCTCAAAATGGCATCAGGTATTTTTCAGATCAAAAGACAGGCAAGATGAAGAGGGAGAATCACCTAATCCTAGGATGTGTCTGTGCATACAGACTATCAGGCATTTGCAGCCAAAAAGTGAAAATTTTAGGACTATTTAAAAAATAAATGTTTTAAAGAGAATGTTTGTTAATGCAGACCTCCGGACCTGGGGGTATCTGCAGTTGCTTATTATATTATATTATATTATTTTATGTATTACGTTATGCCCATCAGACCCTGTACCTCCCCTCTTGGTAAGAGTTTGCTGGTCCTACTTCCTGCCAGGAGTGACCAGTTTTATAGACCCTGCTGCAGGTGAGGACTGCGGCTCAGACCACCTGGACCACTTCCAGATCAGTCTAACTCCAGGCCTATATCACACAGTAGATACCTATCCACACGTGCCTGCAAGTGCAATTTAATTGCCACATATCCAGCCATCATACCTTGTCATCTGGTGACAGACACTGCACTTTGTACCTACTACTACTGGATGTATCATAAGTTATATTTTAAGTAAAGGGAGACTATTATACTTTTTCTTCTGGCCTGATTGTTCAAACCACCTTTCCACTACACTGATCCTTAGGGAGTGAGGCCTGAGGGAGTACACCGTGACACTACCACTCCCATCCTCTATACCAGCATCTCAGGGGCTCACTGCGTTAACACCAGCAGCCATGTGTTTACCCATAGCTATATATGTTGCTGTCAATTTAAAGTTACTAATAATGTCTTGGCGTTACAGTACTAGGAGACCCTAAAATGTCATCCACAACTTGTCAGGGTAACTGAGGCACTTTTGATTTGGGTTGAAATTTTATTCTGACAGATTCACATCCACATTGAAATTCGCATCCAAATTGAATTTCAGGAAATTCGCTCATTATGCGACCAAGGTTCCAGATAGGGTTGAAGGTGCAACCAAAGCACTTTGGAGGGTGTAGAGTAAAGTCAAAAAGTTACCATCTTGTTTATAAACATATGCAACCAATTAGCAAAAAACTGAATCTAATCTTTGGAGAAAAGTATTTGTTCTCGTGTACAGTTATTTACATGTTTTAAAAAATATTGCTCATTGATTATTTCATCCATATTCTGTAGAAGTTTTGTACTAATGTTATGTAGATAAAATCTTATTTAGGAGCACAAAAGCTGGCTCTCTAGTGCCATCTTTTGGGTGGCTATTCTATAAGTCAGTATGTGGCCCCTTTAAACAGGCTTGGGATATAAACTAAAACCAGAATCTTTTCTATAAGGGCTCATGCACATGGTCATGGCCATTTTTGTGGTCCGCAAATTGCGGATCCGCAAAACGTGGATACGAGCCGCGTGCTTACGCATTTTGTGGAATGGAACGTCGAGCCCATAATATAACTGCCCTATCCTTGTCTGTAATGCGGACAAGACAACTTCTATATTTTTGCGGGTGTAACGGAATGGACAAATACATGCGGACAAGGGTCATGTGCATTAGCCCTCAGAAAATGACACCCATCCACACACAGCTGTTTGTACCCCTGTAATTGAGGAGCAGGGTACATTAATTTTTCCCAGAGATCATTGCCTAACCTATAAGACTGTGTACCAACATCGCTCCACAAGGAGAAGCTTAATTCCCCCAGACCCACCTCAAAGGCCTCTCCCCCAGCCAAACCAATACCCTGCTCTGCAGTGATAGGGGTCAAATTCCCCAAAACAACTGTGCGTGGATGGGTCAGATATTGTTTTATAGGGTAGCCATCCAATAGATGAAAGTGGAGAGTCAGCTTCCGTCCTCCTAAATAAGAGTTTATTTACATCTCCTGTCTCCCAGCATTGCCTGACCTATAAGACTCCCTATACCACAAGAAGAAATATTAGTCTAATTTTAGTAATTGCATAAAGTTAAGGCTGGATTCACATCAAGTTTTTGTCCTATGTTTAAAGCATACAGTGTACTGTGGCATTCGTCACCATAGAGCTTCACTGTAAAAAAAATATACCATATTTTTCACTTTATAAGATGCACCTTTATCCCCCAAAAGTGGGGGGAAATGGCCTTGCGTCTTATAAAGTCAATACTAGTGAGCGCTTCAATTATGGAAGCACTTACTAGTATGCATTAGTTGCTGGGAGAGGGGAGTAAAGCGCTGCAAGCGCTTCCGATACTCACCCTCCCTGGTCTTCCTTCCTGGGGCCGCGGGCACACTGTCCTGACTGCATACAGCGTCAGGACGTAGTGCGCACACTATGACCCGACGCTGCATGCAGAGAAGACGGAAGCACAACTTCTAAAGAGACCGCCAGATCCAAAGCGGAGCCGTGGTGCAGGGGAGGTAAGAGAAGTTTGTTTTTTTTTATTTTAAGTTCTGATCTGTGGTCTGATGGGGGTCTAGTATCGGGGTCTGAAATTGAGGGCTGATATGAGGACTAAAGGTCTGATGGGCATCTGACGAGGGTCTAATATGAAGGTCTCATGTAATGTCCTGATATGCGGGTCTCATGTAATGTCCTGATATGGAGGTCTCATGTAATGTCCTGATATGCAGGTCTCATGTAATGTCCTGATATGCAGGTCTCATGTAATGTCCTGATATGCAGGTCTCATGTAATGTCCTGATATGGAGGTCTCATGTAATGTCCTGATATGGAGGTCTCATGTAATGTCCTGATATGGGGGTCTCATGTAATGTCCTGATATGGAGGTCTCATGTAATGTCCTGATATGGAGGTCTCATGTAATGTCCTGATATGGGGGTCTCATGTACGGTAATGTCCTGATATCTCATGTGATTTAATGTCTTGAGGGTCCGTTCTGAGAATTTGATATGGGGTCTGATCTGAGATGAGTGCTGATGAAAAATATTTTTTTCTTATTTTCCTCCTTTAAAAAGTGGGTTGTGTCTTATCAACAGGTGCATCTTATAAAGTGAAAAATACTGTATATAATTTGTTATTGCACTCTGCAGGATGGAAAAGTGTAGTGTACTATGCTTTTGTATTCTTTTTTTTAAACATATATGTTAAATGTAGAGCAAAAACATGATGTGGATCCAGACGAAGTTATGAAATGTACATAATCACTTATTAAAATCTAGTATTAGAAAGTGGCCAAATTCTGCTATTGTAGTGGATAGTGCAGCTGTGACCGTCAACCATGTGCTCGTATCAATGTTACAGTCAATATAGATTGTAGGTTCTATGTGGAATGGATGTAAAAAAAAAAGGAAGGGGTCACCTGTTCTTCGCTCTTCGTCAGCACTGGCATTCTGATTGTCAGAGCTGACAGTTTTAAGCTGACAGTCCAGGTTTTAATGATGGCTCCTAAGATTGTCGTGTTAGACGCTTGAGAGGGGAAAAAAACAAAAATGTCAAAGTTTGGTGAAGTTAATGGAAAAAATGTCAAAAGTAAAAAAGGAACAAAGAATTTTATAAGAAATACTTTTTAAAGATACATCTGAATTAATGTATGTCCTGACACAACTCCTACAGCGATACCTATGAATAATTCTAAAAGTTATAGCTGTTGAGTTGCAAAAGCTAAAAAGTTTGGTGTATCCTTACAAAAATATATGTAAAAATGTTTATTACAAATCACAGCATCGTAAACAATTTTCCCATCCCCATGATGCCATCAGGTAGAATCAGTAGCATAGGGAGCTGAAGTTGCATATACTATAGCCAGCGGGTAAGCAGGCACAATGGCACATCATGCCAGTTACACAATAATGTGATCATGCTATACAAATTCCACCCATTGAAGGGGAATGCCACTTGTGGTCACGTAGAAAAAAAATCAAAGTAAGCTTCACTGAAAAGAAAATGATGAAAACCCCATGTAATTACAAAGTAAGCTTCACTGAGCAGAAAATGATGAAAACCCAGTGTAATAAAATGATTCCCAAATTGTGCAACCTTTCATTTCACACATATGCTATCAACGATAGGTTACATAATATGTATTACTGGATGATAAATTCGTACACGTGAGCTCTTTAAGTAAAGCCACACAGCTAGAAATACTTACAAGGGACTGGGTTACCAGTAAATGAGACCTAAACGCATTAGTGAATACTTGAGATGATTGTATATCGAGTGTACAGATGGAAATTCCATATAATACCCCCTTCTAATAGCTGATGTAAAGGATTCTCATCATCTCCTGGGATCACATAGGTTGAACTTGTGACTGTATTTTTTTTCCAGTGTCTGCCCTGTAGAATTTTCTTTGTACATACTGAATTATCCGCATCATATATATGATTAGATAATATTTTATTATACATACTGCAAGCTGTTGGATCGTTAAAATGAGTTGTGTACTGGTCATATTAGGGCCATCAGGACTAAAACCACCCAAGGCTAGTTTATCATACTGGCCACTGGATGAAACATAAAGTTTAATAAGCCGATGGATTACTCTGCTGTGGCCATGCCCAGTGCATATTGTGATTAAATGTTCTTTCATCTAAAAAATGCATTCTTTGTCAATAAACACTTGGTATCGGGCCACAGAAGCTCTTCTCACGAGCAGCCTAAACTTTGAGCTGCTGATATAACTTGGCATGGGAATAACACATTAAAGCATTATTTTTAAATCACACTATATTAAAGGGGCTTTAATTTTGATCCTCTGATCCTTTGAAAGCGGCAAACCCTCTGGATACTGGTTTAGGAGCCCTTTCCCTTGGATAAAAGTAAAAGCAGAATGAGGGTTTCGTAACTAGGAATGGCTTGACATGTTGCAAGACCCAAGACACTGAAAATAGCATCTAGATAAATAGTGGATAGTTTACATAGCAAATTCATTATCCAGATCTATAGTGGACTCCCAGTTAACTTGTAAATAAAGCTTCCACATACTGTAAATTATCTCCCAGCTGACTATTGCATATAGCCACAAAAATAATACTGCCTATGAAATCCAGATACAAAGTACACAAGTTAGCACAGAATTCACCTAATGTATTTTAATAGCACAGGCATAGTTCAGCACATTGCATTGTTAAATCAGGATATTAAGAGCATTATTCCATATTTAAGTAAATTGTCAATATCAGTGTGCTGTGTGTTAGTAAAAGGGCATGTACATTTAATTGCGCGTCTTTAAATGACAGAAAACACACTTACAATTTTGCTAGTACAGTATATTGATCTGTGTACCAAACCCATTACTTTTCATTTATAGGCCTCATAATAAAATATATGGAAAAGGAAGAGTACAAAATGAAAGACTCATATCTCATCCTCCCAGATTCAGAATGTGGGTAGTAGTAGCAGTAGCAGCAACTGCTATCTGACTAGTAGTGTTAGTAGGCCACAGTTGCCCCCTGCTTCTGAAAGGCGCAACATTATTATTGAGGACACAGAGGATGAGGTTGTGGACTGGATGGCTCACTCCTCTCAGTCACAGCAGAATGATGTGGAGTTCACCTTTTAGTCTGATACCGTGTCTTGGAGTCAGGAGCCACAGCATTCCTCCTGCTCCTCCTCCGTACAACCCCAGAGAAGCCTTTCAGTTGCATATTTTCTGTCTCTCTGTCTTTGTCCCCACCATTTTCTATGGAAGATACTCAAGAGAGACTCCCTGTTGATGAGCTGTGTGACAACAGTGAGCTTTTGTACTGCCATGCATAGCTGTGGTGTCTGTGGTGGTGGTAGTAGTGGCATCTGTAGCCAGAACAAGGAATCTGGAGGGGAAAAGGAGACCACGATGACAAATCGCAGTTTGATAAATGTGGCCTGGTGGGTTAGGATGATGATTGTGTTTTGGGCAGTATCTGGGAGCCAGATCAGGATGCTAAGGAAGAAGTGACATCACAGGAAGTGTGGTGGCTACAGCAGCAATAAAAAAAGAGGCAATATGCAGCCAGAACCTCCCAGAAAACAACCAGGAACATATCTGCTTCGGGAACTGGTAATGCACTGATATTGTGGGCACATGCTCAAAATGTGCTAGAGATAAGCTAAGCTTGGCTGCCACTAGGTCTTTGCAGAGTGTGTAAGTATCTGCCCTGATCTACAGGATTAAAAGAAGCCATGGATATTCAAGTACAAATATAGGTACCATGACTCTATTGCAGCACATGATGTCGCATCACCACTTTCTGTGGGAAAATAAAAGCGGCTGCCAGCTACCACAACTAGAATGTCCTCCTTCACCTGGTCTCTTTTGCGACATGGAGGAATCTTTTCCTGCTGTCGAAAGGAAGGACATATTACTTACATATTACATATTACAAAAGCTGCTTTCAGCAGTAGCTAGTTCAGTATCATCAACATGATGGAGCAATTTTTTCATATGGTGACATACAGTAAATCAACAAACGGAGACAAACCACCTCAACACCCAGGTTCAGTCCTAACTAGATTGTGGCCAGTACCATGTTCGCTGACACCATGGACTTCTGGGCACGCAGATTGGAGCAGTGGACCAAACTGGCCCTATATGTTCTCTCTGTTCTGTCTTGTCCAGCTTCCAGTGCCCTTGCTCATGGTGCCCCATCATGCCACTGCCATTGTCTGCCTGCCTACCATCAAGCCCTGTACTACATGGCTGCTGCTACTGCCCATCATGCCACTGCCGCTGTCAGCCTGCCTACCATCATATTACGTAATGTATGGCAGTTGCTGCTGCCACCGCCGCTTTTGTTGCTCCCTGTGGTAATCTCCCTATTGTCACTTCTATTACCCCTACTGCCACAGCCATTACCACTACATAGCCACCACTACTACCATTACTATCCATAAAAGCCACACACCCATCTACTGCCTTGTCTGTTCTATGCTGTGCTGCTACTATTGCAGCCACATGCCACTATTACTCTATCCTTTTCACATCCAGATAGTACAGCTGCTCCCAGTTAAAAGGGAAAAAGGGAGAATTTTTCCAGACTTGTTCAGAACAAGCCACTCTTTCTTCCAACTATTAACACACAGGCAGGCATTCTGCCCCCGTTAACTTATAATTTTTGGATGTTTGCGCAGAACAAGCCACTGTTTCTTATGACAACAAGTGTGTGTGTATTTTGGATGCTTGGTTCCAACAGACCACAATTATTCTCCCATAACACCATGTTTGATGAACATCTACCCTAGATAAGGGACAGTTTTTGGAAGATTTCAGATATGAAAAAGCATAACACATGCAAGAGTGCAGTATGATTTTAAACACACTGTTCATTAGCACCGTCAACCATGCCTTTACCCATAGCTATATCTGTCAGTTTCATTCTTATTTGCTGTTACAGTCATTGCGTTCAAGTGCTTAAAGGGGACGGGGGAGTTGAGATGGAGCAAAAATTCATAAAAAATGAACAAAAAGATAACAATTTTATAAACAATGTTATAAAAAGTGTTCTATACCAATTTTCAGGCCGATTGAAATATATTCAATTTGTGTAGAATTGATTTGGGTCCTAATCAAATCTCTTTAAAAAATTGGCCGAATTGGACTTGAAATTAATTTAAAAAAATTTGTTCTCTCTAAAGTGAATCCATTCACAGTAGTGACAGTTATTAATTATAAAATAATTAAGGCACCACCAACTATATGTTAAACCACAACTAAGAAGCTTAAAGAAAAAGAAAAATGGTACTTACATTATACAGTCATGGCCAAAAGTTTTGAGAATGATACAAATATTAATTTTTACAAAGTCTACTGCTTCAGTTTTTATAATGGCAATTTGCATATACTCCAGAATGTTATAAAGAGTGATCAGCTTAACAGCAATTACTTGCAAAGTCAATATTTGCCTAGAAAATGAACTTTATCCCCCAAAACACATTTCAACATCATTGCAGCCCTGCCTTAAAAGGCCCTGCTAACATTGTTTCAGTGATTGCTCCATTAACACAGGTGTGGGTGTTGATGAGGACAGGGCTGGAGATCAATCTGTCATGAGTAAGTAAGAATGACACCACTGGACACTTTAAAAGGAGGCTGGTGCTTGGCATCATTGTTTCTCTTCTGTTAACCATGGTTATCTCTAAAGAAACATGTGCAGTCATCATTGCACTGCACAAAAATGGCCTAACAGGGAAGAGTATCGCAGCTAGAAAGATTACACCTCAGTCAACAATCTTTCGCATCATCAAGAACTTCAAGGAGAGAGGTTCCATTGTTGCCAAAAAGGCTCCAGGGCGCCCAAGAAAGACCAGCAAGCGCCAGGTCCGTCTCTTAAAAGTGTTTCAGCTGCGGGATCGGGCTACCAGCAGTGCAGAGCTTGCTCAGGAATGGCAGCAGGCAGGTGTGAGTGCATCTGCACGCACTGTGAGGTGGAGACTCTTAGAGCAAGGCCTGGTCTCAAGGAGGGAAGCAAAGAAGCCACTTCTCTCCAGAAAAAACATCAGGGACAGACTGCAAAAGGTACAGGGAGTGGACTGCTGAGGACTGGGGTAAAGTCATTTTCTCTGATGAATCCCCTTTTCGATTGTTTGGGACATCTGGAAAACAGCTTATTCGGAGAAGACAAGGTGAGCGCTACCACCAGTCTTGTCTCATGCCAACTGTAAAGCATCCTGAAACCATTCATGTGTGGGGTTGCTTCTCAGCCAAGGGAATCGGCTCTCTCACAGTCTTGCCTAAAAACACAGCCATGAATAAAGAATGGTACCAGAATGTCCTCCGAGAGCAACTTCTCCCAACCGTCCAAGAGCAGTTTGGCGATCAACAATGCCTTTTCCAGCATGATGGAGCACCTTGCCATAAAGCAAAGGTGATAACTAAATGGCTCAGGGAACAATGGCTCAAAACATAGAGATTTTGGGTCCATGGCCTGGAAACTCCCCAGATCTTAATCCCATTGAGAACTTGTGGTCAATCATCAAGAGACGGGTGGACAAACAAAAACCTACAAATTCTGACAAAGTGCAAGCATTGATTGTGCAAGAATGGACTGCTATCAGTCAGGATTTGGTCCAGAAGTTGATTGAGAGCATGCCAGGGAGAATTGCAGAGGTCCTAAAGAAGAAGGGTCAACACTGCAAATATTGACTTGCTGCATTAACTCATTCTAACTGTCAATATAAGCTTTTGTTACTCATAATATGATTGCAATTATATTTCTGTATGTGATAAAAACATCTGACAAACACACATAAAAACCAGAGGGCAGCAGATCATGTGAAAATATAATATTTGTGTCATTCTCAAAACTTTTGGCCATGACTGTATAGTAAGTGTCCTTACAGTCACCTTATCAATGCACAACTGCAGCAACTAAATGTGTCAACAAGGTGCGGAGACGGGCCCAACAATAAGGGAGCCTGTCTCCATGCAGCAAAATAATATTTGATATGCAACCGAACAGAGCTTAAAAGGGTTATCCTATAATTAATGTAAAACATGATAATCAGACATCATATAGAACATGACAGATTCTTTCTAACAAAGCTAGAACAAGCTCTGTACCTCACATGGATCTAGAGATTTCTCCATTTATTGCTCCAGTTGCTCTTCCAGATTTACATCACTCTGGCAGTTCAAGGGAAGTGTACTTTCTCAAGGGGCATGTCTTTCTTTTATAGTTATCCCCCTGTTACAGCTCAGGAGGCAATTGAAGGATGAAACTGAGCATGTGCGGCCATCTCATTAAGTAGGACAAAGAAATAAAAAAAATACAAACGGCATGCGGCACCATACAGATATATTTAGAACTTTAAAGGGGTTCTGCAGCCAATATATATTGATGACCTATCGTCATTATAGGTCATCAACATCTGATTGGTGGGGATTTGACTCCATTCACCCCTTTCAATCAGCTGTTTGAATAGGAGGTGGAACTTGTATTAGCTTCTATCTCAAGTCTCTGTGACTCAGTGTAATTACAAGTACTTCTTCCATTCACTTGAATGAAACCAGCATTTGTAATTACACTGGGCCAGGGCTGAAAGTGAGATGACACACAGTGTCATTTTAAAGATTACGAGCGCCGCCTCGTCTTCAAACTCCTGAACAGAGGGGATGCTGGGAGTTGGACCCCAATCCATTCAGTATTGATGACCTATCCAGTGGCATATGTAGAGAAGTAAGGGCCCCATGGCAAGGATCAAACCAGGTCCCCCACACAGGACGGAAGGGTTTCTGCCTAAATACCTTTGAATGACCCTTGCCTCATTTGCTAAAAGTTGTTCCTTTTGAGGGTAGGGTCCTGACCAAGTTTTCACCTTCAGCAGAAGAGGAGATAATCCCAACTAAGACTGGGCCCCCTCTTGCCCTGGGTTCCATAGCAGTCGCACGGTCTGCCACTATGGTAGTTACGCCCCTAGTCATCAATATGTACTGGCTGCACAATCCCTTTAAGCACTGTTCTGTTGCATATGAAATATTATTTCAGTTACATACCATGACATCATGAACTTCTAACTATCTAGACACTTGCAGCATGAAATCCGCTAGGGACTAAGAAGAATGGATTTCCCATTTATTTTTTCCATCTCCTGGCTGTTTCTTCAGGACCTGGTAGAGGTTGCTGTAGAAATGGTAATTTCTTTCACAGGACTAATGGGCAGCTGCCAAAAATTCCATTTTCCTTTTACATGAACTCATGGCAGTAACTTGTTCCCAGTCAATAAAGAGTCCAAACCTTGCAGTGCAATTAGAGCAGTGGCTTTTGTTCACCACATTTTAATAGAAAAATACCGTAAGAGTATTGGGCTCTCCTAGGAGTGGTAGATGGTTAAAACGGTGCCCCTATCTTCGTTACACAGGGCAGAGGGCTAGCTCTGGGCTGTAATAAGGTCTGGATATCAGACTTCACCCTCCAGTGTGGGGTTTGCTCTGAATGTCTGTAGTACAGTGTTACTTGTCTGGTATGAATGGCATGTAGCTCAGCTTTCTGAACTCTTCTCAACCGGCCCTTTCTATAAAGTGATGATTAACAAGTGCAGGATTGTCCTCTCAAATCCAAACACTTAAATAAAACAGATATTTGTTTGAAAGCGATATAATTTGTTTGTGGCACGCAAAGCTCCAACTCCGAGTATCTTGTGACTCCTACTGTCATGCTTTAATTTTTAAAGCCCTGGGAACTACAGATGAATAACGCAGTTTAATATGTTTAAGAATAGGATTTCAGTATTTACAGGTATTTTCTAAAGTTTTAAATTATAAATGTTTTAATTATAAATAATTATATTATTTAGAGGGATTTTCAGATAAGATTAAAAAAAATCATAAAAGATTAAAAATAAAAAGAAACATTAATCACCTCCACCAGTTCTCTGTCACTGCTATTCTGATACTCCACCAGTCCCTGCTGCTCTCTGCTTCCTGTCTCGGTAAGCCAATCACTGTTCCAATCAGTGACTCTCCTCAGCCTATGATTGGCTGAGCAGGGCCTTTCCTAGTACTTGCCGGAACAGAAAGTGGACAGCAGCAGGAAATGGAGCAGTGTCAGAATGGCAACAACAAGGGATCAATGGAGGTAAGTATTTTTTTTTATATTTTTAATCTTTTTAAACTTTTTTAAATGTTACCGTAAGAAGGAGTTGGCAGCACGTTCCCTCCCTGCAGCGCCACCGCCATCCCAATGTGGAGGAGGAGTGAGGAGCCGGCAACGTCCTTGTCTTTATTACAACAGGGTGGCGGGGAGGAACCGGTGGTGCGCGCTTCCTCAGTGCTGCCGATGTTCCCCATCCACTAGGCAATGAGCAGGAGTGAGCACCGACATGGATGAGTCAGCTCTCATTTGTTTGGCTGCGTCTGACACTGGTCACGTGACGCTGGCCCATCACTCTGGTCTATTTAAACAGGCAACCTGCTGGCCACAGGTTGACTGTGATTGGTTTTGCCTGTTTGGATTTGACACACTAGCTTTTGTCTATAGTTATCATCTAGATTTTTGACCTTGGCTTGTACCTCGACTTTGACCTTGCTTGACCCTCTTGTGATTTGCGTTACCTCTGGGTTTTGACTTTTGGCTTCCCCTGGTTCTTGGACGCTCTCTCTCAGTTTTGGACTCAGCTTGGTAACGTTACGCTTCTGTGTTCTGTTTTTGTTTGCTGTCTCCCACAGAACTGGTTATCCATCTGGTGAAAGGGAACTACTGTGCTTTTATCGGCAGTGCATTTACTGCTCATCTGCTTTGAAATGGAGTGATGGCCATACATGTAGTTATCTTCTTTGAGGTCTGGCTTGGCAGCCACCATAAGTACCCTAAACTTCAGTAAAGCTGGCCACGTTCATGTGTGGATATCTCTTCTATTTCTGGTTGGGATCAAGTGGGGTTGTGCCACATGGCAGAGGTAGGAAAAGGGGCCAACAAACTTCTCATGAGCTGTAATATAGCAGTTTGCATAAAGCCTTAGTAGATATAGGTGAAATATATTGTTCTCATAGAGACACATATTTAAAAAAACTCTTCTATAAATGTGGTAAGAAAGCCATTAATACAATATCACATCCATCACTCATCTGTCACATTGTTTCCCCGGTTGTCAGCAATGTACTTATAAATACATGTAAATATGAATATAAAGACCGTGCTGAAGAAAATGAAAAGGCAGCTGACCCTTCTGCTCTTGGCTGTCCTCTCTTCCTGTCTTTAGTGCTATATACAGAGCAGTAGGCATTTTGAGAATGTCTCTAGTCAAAACTATTTAACTGGAGAACCATACTTTCATCAGACATGATTGCACTAACACCAGCACTTGTTTTATATTTGAGGTCCTTGGAGATGTTTGTGTCCTCCACCATCCCTGCACAAAATGTCTCATACATTTGCAGTCCAACCATTTGCCTGGACTATGAGAGGACATAAAGTTGTTTCCAAAATTCAATCTGCCTGCAGTTGCTATTAGGGATATCTGACTAAGTCGTACAGGATCTATCAAGCTCAACAACAAATCAGCCTTCAGTGAACTTGCCAGCTCCACCTTATGGTTTTGGCAGGCAGACAAATTGTTATCCTTATAGGATTTAAATATTGATAACTTATCCTCAGGATAGGTAATCAATATCTGATCAGTGTGGGTCAGACTTCCGGCATCCCCGCCAATAAGATGTTTGAAGAGGCCAAGGTTCACGGTAAATGCCACTGCCTCTGTTTAGGCCTAAGATATCACATCTATTGGTCACACCACCTTTGTGTGTCTCTGTTCCTTTCAAATGAATGAGATTAAGTTGCAATACCAAGCACAGGCACTATATTATATATTGAGCTGTGCTTGGTATAGTATGAAGAGTTTGCAGCACTCTGTTCCCTTTAAACCACTGATTGGCGGGAGGTGTCGGGAGTCAGATACTGATGACCTATCTTTAGGATAGATCATCAATATGTCATTTCCAGAAAACCCCTTTAATTTATTAGTTGTGGTCCACAGCCGTGTCATGTGATCGAGACTCTGACTCTGTGACTGACACAGCAACTTATGAGTGGACAGGAAGTCAGTTTCTTTATTCATTCCTATGAGACTGATATCGAGGCTCCAACTCAAAGAGTCAGAAACATGAAAGCTGAGGACCACAATGAAGTGGATAACTCACAAATACAGTCTCGGGTAAGAAGATTACCTTCACTACAATTTACATCATATTTCTTGCTTATAGGCTGGTATGTATGGATGTAAGCTTCCTGTTTGATGCCGCCACAGTCAAACGTTGACCGCAGTGGTGACCTGCTCTCCTTCCATCATGACAAATGGTCATGTAACACAAGGGGAACAGGTCACTGCTATGGCCGGCGTCAAACAGGAAGTTTACATCCAGGTAGACCAGTGGAGCAGCAGATGCCATGGATCGAAGGGGCTGGTAAACAGCTTGGGGAAGCAGGTAAGTATGCTTCCCTTCACAGGTCTGCCCTGGATGGGGGGTTTGCCAAAACCACCCTGAAAATTGCCTTTTAAAGGGGTTGTCCGAGTTCATAGTTGAACCCAGACATATGTCGCCGGTTGCCGGTGATGTTTTACAGGCTAAATCCTGCCCATCAGTGCCAGTAACATCCACCTAGCTTACCTATGGAGTGCCGGCTACATCACCGTATCTCCAGAAAATGCCTTTGCCCTGCGCAATTTAGCATTTCATGCTCCTGTGAAAATGTTGATATGTACGGGTTCAGCTCTGAACCTGGACAAACCCTTTAAGTGTTTTAGACACTTTCAAACATTTTTTGAGATTTTTCCAACAAGGGAACATGGCTTACCAGAGAAGAGGAGTAGCTTACTGAAAAGGTGGCATGAATTAAATCTGGCACCATGAGCCAACTTGTAGCCTAAACTTTTTTTTAGAGTAAACAAAGCCAGCAAACAGTCATCTTAGACTAGAAAGTTTCTAGGTTTGCCAGGTTAGCATCAGCCACTGGCATAAATTTGGGGTAGTTTAACGCTGTCTAAGTTTAAATCTGCCTTACCTTTTAGTAAATGTGGGCCAATGTTCCCAGAATAATTTCAGCCACATTGACCTTATATAATTATAGCCCATAGAATAGTTCCAGCCATTGGACCCTTACAATTTTGCAAGCTGTAATAGTATCACTAATATAGTACTGCCATAGTGTCTCTAGAATAGTTTCAGCTACAGTGCCCACTGGTGTGGGGCCCTTTTAATAGGGTCAGACTATTGCGCCTACATTACAACTCATTTGCACTGTGTGATCTCCTACTCTCTTTCTGTGAGTGAATCTGACTGGTGATCATGACAAGTGTATGCATAATTGATTAAACATCCATTTCTAATTTGGAGGAGCACATTCTTATAGCAGCTCATTATTGTCCTATATAAATACGTTTTCATGGGTGTTTATAATGGATGCAAAAATGTTGATGTGGTCAAAACTGTCAAATATTCTGTATCAATCATGCCATTATGTGGCATATTTTCTGCAGTTTGCAGAATGAAGCAGCCATACAATGTTTTGCTACAAGACCTCCACCCATCTTCATTTGGGCCCTTCTTCTGGTAATAGACCATAATTAATAATATGAAGGAATTGGTTGTATCCAATCTTTGAAATCTCTGTATTTCTGTTTTTGATGACAAGAAAAAATGGTCTGCAGTAGAGATGACTGAGCCAGTCAAGATTCGTTTCGGGTCTGGTTCACCAGATTTTTTAAAAAACGTTCGGTCCTGAATTGGTTTGGGGCGAACCGAAGTTTCTCCAATTGCCCTGAAAATTGGCATATACAGTAACCCCCTCTAGCTTCCTAGGACTTATCTCTTTTCGTTTATTTTTAATTAATTTTCTTTTTCCCTTCCGTCTCCGCAAGCTCTGGAATGCAATGACCACAATAGTAAATGATGTCTGACTGACACTGACATACATAGCTATGGGTAAAAGCACGTTTGATGGCGTTAACATACAGTGTGTTTAAAAACACACAGTGCCGGCACAATTTTTCATATACCAAAGCTACCAAGAATTGTCCCTTATTGGGGGCATATGATGTTTAAACACACAGTATTATGGGATAAAAAATAAATAAAAAAGTGGCTTGGGGGACCAGGCATCCAAAAATTAGGCCTTGATAGGGTCAGAATGCCTGTCCTTACGACACGCACAAGTGTTGATTGTCAGAAGGAAAAGTCCAGCAGTGCAGTGTCGATGTGAAAAGGGAATAGTATAGTGGTCTTGTTAATACACACAGGTAGAATGCTGCTATATCTTGTGTCTTGTAGTAATCACATATACAGTATATGCTGGTTTAATTAAATTTAACAATCCCAAAAATTTTTTAAAATTACAACCGTGTGGAAATTGAATATTTGTAAATGGACGATTGAGGCTTGATGCTAAATTTCACCTTAATCATGTATATATATATATATATATATATATATATATATATATACAGCTTAATTGAATTGAACCCCACAAAAAAAGGATTTCTTTGAAATTGGGGGAAAAAAATGAAAGTATTTGCTTGCAGGTAGCTGCTTTTGAGGTGCACCTGAACTACTGATAGCAGACACAGTCAGCTGCCCTGCTTCTCTCTATTCTACACAACACACACAATTCTTCTTTGGAATCCTAGCCTTTCCCTTCACTCTCCCTGGCAACTAGCTTGATTGATTTCTGACTAGAGATGAGCGAATCTATTCGCTGCTTCGTAGATTCATATCGAATCCTCCACTTTTTCTACTCCGAAGCGAATCCTGTTTTTGTCAGATTTGCTTCGTAGTATTCGTAAATGTTCTGCAAAATTTGAACGCTAACACTACATACACAACGTACGCATTCTTCTTGCCCCCTCCCCCGGCCCCCTGAAGCGGGAAAATGAAGATATGCCCCTTCAAGAGCAGGAAAAACCAGCCCGGCCCACCGGGAACTAACTATTTGCACGTATAGGGAGTGAGGACTCCTCCCTCATTACTCCGCCCTCCTCTCCAGTTCAAGCCGGCGCTGAACAAGATCCAGAGTCAGACCACAGCAAACAGCATGGAGAAAGAACTGCAACCCAAGTGGGGAGAGAAGGTCTTTGGGAACGAGTACCCCGAACCACTGCCCGCTCCAGAGATCAGAGTGGAACAACTTTGCAAGAGAGTCTCACCGGCTCCAGACTTTATATTCGCCTTGCCGGCTGGTGCAACTGCTGCGGCTGGTGCGGCGGATGTGGCTGAAGCATCCACTTTGTCGCCCAGGAGGAGAACAACAGCTTCCATTCGGAAGAACCCGATTGTGCCAGCATCTGTGACGGTCCAAGCCCAGACCCTATGGGACTACAAGAATGCAGTGGAGGACTGGGTCATTCAGGTACTGGACCATCCAAGGCCGGGAGACCCTACACTGGAGCAGCGAAAGGGAACTGTCCTGTGGTTTTCTGTGGAGCGAGGCTGTGGCTTTCTTGCATATGACGAGGACGGCAAGGAGTACTTTGTGGCCACAGGTCAGTGAAATGGCCGTACCTGCCCCAACCCCATCACAGCCTATACGTGGGGGATCAGGCGGAATAAACCCCCATAGCATCCCTGAAAGGCCCCTTTGCTACCGGGGTAACGTTATTATCAAAGCCCCTGGTAGCTGCATCACCACCTGAAGTTTGGCCGGAGGAACCACCAGCTGAAGTTTGGGTGCGCTGCCTTCAGGAGTCACCAGATGGCACCCTCCGTTTCAAGGAGAAGCCACAGCTGGAGCCTCTGATCCCTGGACTGCCAGTGCCACCACCATCACAGTGCTTTCAGCTGGGACTTCATCGTTTATGTTCCAGTCCACGATGATCCACCAGTACCAACTACCCTGGAAGATGAAGCCAGCAGCAGCCTGGGGAGCTGGGGCTCCTTCCCTGGGTGCAACCTTGCCTGAACCGCTGCAGCCAGAAGTCCTTAGCCCTGCTGTCCCGGCAGGACAATCTGGAAAAGTAAAGGCGCAAGTGGCTGCAGCGCTCACCAGAGTGACCACCCCCTGGACACGGTCAAGTCTGACTTCTGGAAGAAGAGGGCAGTGGAGTTCCACCGAGGCAACGAGCTTGGCCTACAGGAGGCAGGAGCGTCCTCTGATGTCATTCAGCAGTAGCTCAAGGGAGAAGGACTTCAGGTCCCTCATCTGAGGAACCCTTCTACTGGCTGAGTGATTTAAAGGACACCTCAGGAGGACCTATGGGAGCCACACCATGGGCTTCACCTGACGGGTGAGAGCTAGTTGGCACTTGTATTGTTGTTTTGTCTAGTTTGTATTGCCCCCTGTTTGACTCTCAACCAGATGGACAGGGCTTATCAGGACTGCCCCCCCACCCCCCAATTCTGCAAAAAATCCTAGTAGTGGATTGTGCTTGCGGTTTGCAGGTTCAAGGCTTCAAGGTCCCGTATGGAAACAAGTTATAGAAATCCACAGCACTCCAGAGCATTTCCAAATTCAGGTGGTGTTTATTAAGGCATCATAGTACAGTGCAACGTTTTGGCTCAAAAGAGTCTTTCTCAAGCCTTGAGAAAGGCTCTTTTGAGCCGTAACGTTGCACTGTACTATGATGCCTTAATACACACCACCTGCATTTGGAAATGCTCTGGAGTGCTGTGGATTTCTATAACTTGTTATCATGCCAAGCAGCCACGAGGAGAGACTCAAACGTATAACTGAGCCTTTTATGCTTGCAAATGTGAAATTGCACTAAAATGTTTGCATAATTGTTTTTGCTGTATTTTAGCAATAATGTTTTTACAGGTTCAGCAACATTCAAGCACTTTGTGTATTCTTTTTCAGGTACTGCAATGTGTCCTATTATGCACTTATTGTACGGTGTTTTTTTAGTAAATTATGAACTTAGCCAGATAGCTAGCACCTTACTTTTCTACCTCATATGGACTGCCTCTAAAGACCGTATGCGTATGACGCAATCGCGAGTCGATAGTATGCTAGGGATTCGTATGCACTTTGTACGCTAATTCTTACGTATTGCGTACTTTTAACAACACTGACTGTATGTTCGGAATTTGTGTAGGACTGTTCGCAAAACAACGGTTATTTTTTAACGTAAATTCAACCGAATAAATTCGTATTAAGAACAAATCTTGTAAAAAATGTGTCGATTATTCTCCGAAGCGAATTTTTGATGATTCGCTCATCTCTATTTATGACAGTTTTTGTTTCACTCTCCCTTACTCACTAAGATAGTTTTCCTGTAAGACCCAACCACCCTTATTTACAGAAAGCACATAATGGTGTTCTGCTCATTCTGCTAGGGCACTTCCCTGCCTGCTGTTGCACTGATTGGCTCCGAGGCTGGATGAGCCAATCAGGGCAAGCCTCTGTCTACTTCCTCTCAGGGTCATGTGAGAACCCTTCTTCTTCCTCCCTAGTGCTTTTTTCCCACTGACTTGGCTACGCACCATTTTAGTGGATTCGTCTGAAACTAACCTGAATATATTTGGGTTCATCTGCTGTCCAAAAAATTGCAACGTTTGGATCAAACTGGTTTGCTGATCCTTAGTCTGCTATACTATAGGAGAACCTGACTGAAACCTGATGGACCCTTTTATTAGTCAAGAAGATCCATCAGAATTCATCAGTGTTATCAATGGAAGCCGTCACTCACACAGGTTGAAGGGACCCAAGCTGAACTTTTGCTCTAGGGCCCACAAGCCTTTGCCTACACTCCTGGGGCCAGTTAATCAACCTGTATGTTTTTGTCATGTGGTATGAAACCTTCTTGCAGATGTTGCCCTTGTTCGGTTTCAAACCAAGGAAATCAATGTACTAATTAACTACTATTTTACTCAGAAAATATACCACTACATTTCACCAGTAGCACAGTTCATAGCAATGTTACCCACTTTAGGGTGTCAATAAGGATGCAAAACCACGAGGTATTCCTCAAGACCTTTATATGGGTCGAAACATTGCTTATTTTTAGGCTGGCTCAATAAAAAACATTCTTGATTTGACACCTGTATGAATGCTGTCACTCTCTGTACTTTTACATACCGAATTATATTATCCTTCACCAGGACTAATCCACTAAGGTGTACTGATTCATTTATTAGAGTAATCTCTCAAAAGTGCTTCAGATGCCTCCATGGTATGAATGTCATAGTAAAAGTACTATTCCGCTGCATGAATCACATGTGGAAATAACACAGCAGAGTGAAACCTTAGTGCATTCTGATTAGTCTGTAATGTCATCTTCTGTGTACTCTCCTATTCTCTCCTCATACATTACAAGCTAGAACATCACTTCAAATATACTTGAATAACAAATACATAGCTCATCTGTTGCCATGCATATTTAATGCCATTCCACTTCCAGGGGACGTATAACCTTGTTGAAAAAAAAGAAGGGAGCAAACATTCAGTCACCAAAGACTATTTATGTAGAAATTCACATCCAGTCTGAATGATGCTACTTGTTTTATTACTTTAGAATTGTACCGCTGCCAGATTTGTATATGGTTTGGAGACGCATTGTGCTTCACAATATGATAAGGGAGATCATTAAAGACTGCAATATGAAATAAGCAGTTAAAGGCACCTTAACTCAGTATTTATCAACAAGCATAGCATTAGCTCCAGAATACTTCATATCTCTATGGCATTTTGTGCTTTATCTGGTTGGCAGTGTGTTGTTGCATTGTATGTATGTTCCTTTCCTTGTGCAATCAGCCATAGCAACGTTCACCTGCGCATTGGGATGTGCTGACTGAAATCCCCTTTTGTTCTTTGTAAGTTTGTACTGGAGGTGTGGCTACTCCACTTGGTCATGCACTCCTGACTAGCCCCGTCTGCCCCATAGGCTGATTTTAATTAGTGTAACTATAAAGCCGAGTGGACTTGGCATGCATGCTTGGTACCTGCATCCCTGTATTAGTGGAGGCCTTTGAAGCACCAGAAATGGCAAAAGGCAGAAGGGACCCAGCATGCATGTGGAACCAAACACCCCCTGATTATACGGAAGCCAAGGTTGGCACATAACAGGTAGGAAATAGTGTTAGGTTCCCGTTCTACAGAGATCACCTGGACGATTTGGTGGACGGGCCCAGATAATTTTGTACAAAATATATTTGCCAAGAATCTTTGATTTATCAACAAGCATAGCATTAGCTCCAGAATACTTCATATCTCTATGGCATTTGTGCTTTATCTGGTCAGCAGTGTGCTGTTGCATTGTATGTATTTTCCATAACTCAGTATGATCTGCTTTATACAGTATCTCACAAAAGTAAGTACACCCCTTTCATTTTAATAAATATTTTTTTTATATCTTTTCATGGGACAACACTGAAGATCTGACACTTTGATACAATGTAAAGAAGTCAGTGTACAGCTTGTATAACATTGTAAAGTACCACTTCTCCTGTCCTGTATACTGGGTGTAATCCTCAGTGTCTGTTATTATTCTGTATATATGGACACTGCACAGTACCACTTCTCCTGTCCTGTATACTGAGTGTAATCCTCAGTATCTGCCCTTATTCTGTATATATGCACACTGCACAGTACCACTTCTCCTATCCTGTATACCGGGTGTAATTCTCACATCTCATATCTGCTCTTATTCTGTAAATTTAAAAATAAAGTTCCAGCACGTTTCTCTGTAAACTTTTTTATCACAGTTCATCAGGACAGGTACAGCCGCATAAGGTAGATTGTATATGACCAGAGAAATAATTATTCACCCAAAATAATTAATACACCCAAAATAACACAAAACC
Source organism: Rhinella marina (assembly GCA_900303285.1). NCBI lineage: Eukaryota > Metazoa > Chordata > Amphibia > Anura > Bufonidae > Rhinella > Rhinella marina. Next base: position 158,125 of record ONZH01028778.1, read on the forward strand.
ACACCCCTCTTCAATATATATTTCTTTGATCACATACAATCTACCTTTTGCGGCTGTACTAGCGCCCTGATGAACTGTGATAAAAAGCTCGGAAAGAAACTTCTTGAGACTTTATATAAATGCATATTTGAATTTATTTTATGTCAGTACTGTAGTATATTTTTTTGTCTACATCCTCTACATACAGCCTTATGTATTCATTAGTGAAGATTATTTATCTTTGTCTCATTTTTCTACCAGCAGAGCTGACAATGTATTTTTTTTCCTCAAGCACGAAACTAGTATCAACTCCATTGGATATCAGGAGTGTAGAAGAAAGTAGTAAACCTATAAAAAACCAAGCTCAATTGGGACTGGTAGTAAAGATGCATAAATATATTACAATAAATAAGGCCGTCCACAACCTGTCTGCTGCTTACATTTCTGACCTACAGTATTTCATCTTCACAGGACCTCCTTCTCTGCTTTCCTCTTGTCTGCTTCATCATACAGTCATCTACAGCATTTCTACAGTATTCCCCATACTCTGCCACTCACTACCCCAAGACATCAGACGCTCCCAACATCGAAATGATAAAAAGCAACCTGAATACTCACCTCTTCAGGAAAGCTTACCACCTGCAATAATCCTGCTGCCACTACCCAGCTACACAGCCATACAAGAAGCTTCTATCTTCACCTAATGTGTCCTTCCCTCTTCCTTTGTATATTGTAAGTCCTTGCACACAGAGTCCTCCTCTCCCTCTGTATCAGTCTGTCATAAAGTTAGTCTATGCTTAGTGCACTTATTTTTGCTTTATGCTATGTATGTAAACTAGAGATGAGTCAAGGTTCTGTTCAGGTTCGCCAAAATTTTTTAAAACGTTTGTTTCAGACCCGACATTGGCTCAAATTGCCCTGGAAGGTGGTATATAACACCCTCTAGTCTCCTAGCACTCAGAATTTTGGGAAAATATATTATCCTTTTCGTAATTTATTTTTAGCTTTTTCTAACCCCCTCCCCCTCCTCAAACTCTTGAAAGCAATGACAACAATAGTAAATGATGTCTGATTGACACTAACATACATAGCTATGGAGAAACACACGTTTGACGCGTTAACATACAACGTGCTTAAAAACACACTGTGCTGACACATGTGATATTCTCTTTCATATTCCAAAGCTTCCAAAAATAGTCTCTTATCACGGAAAAAATACAAAAGTGGCTTGGTGGACCAATCATACAAAAATGATGCCTTGACAATTATAGTGTTGCACCTTTCTGAAGCCAGCAGGGACTGTGGCCTACTAATACTATTTCTGGCCAGATACCTCATGCTAGTATCCACATTCTGGACCTGCATCTTTCATTTTGAACCCTTCTGGATCCCTGACATTTTTGGGCCTAAATGTACACAGTCACCCAAACTATGGAACTAGGGGCGTCATTTGTTCACAGTGCATTTTGTGACACAAAAAATACATTTGTATACACACAATTTATTTTGCAGAATTCTATGTAACAAAATGACATTTTGCGTGACAAATTGAATTCTGTTAATGAATTCTGAGTGACATTATGAATTGTGTGTCACAAAATAACATTGTGTCTGACAAAATTTGTGTAAATACGGTAAATACAAAATGAGTTCTGTGATTACTACATTCATTTTCTGAGACAAACACATTTTGTGTCACAAAATACATTGCGAACAAATGGCACTCCATAATGGAATGGTTTGCAAATCTGTTTTCTGGAACTTAGTATTTCATGTTATCACTGAGAGATATAATCATCGGCTACCCTGTGTATTGTAAGATACAGTAATGCTATTTTCCCAAACTACATAAAAAAAAAAAAATTCAACTGCAGATGCACCGATGCGCATTTTGGCCTAGTATTTCACATTATCACTCTGAGATGTAATCATCCCTGTGCATTGTAAGACACACTACACTAATGCTATTTTCCTAAACTTAAAGGGGTTTTTCTGAGACTTTATAACTGATGACCTATCCTCAGGATAAGTCATCAGTATCTGATCAGTGGGGGGTCTGACATCCTGGACCCCTGCTGGTCAGCTGTTTGGGAAGGCAGTGGCACTCTCAGTAGCACAGAAGCTGCCTCTCTGTTTTTCCTAGGCCAGTGATGACATGTTCATCAGTCACGTGGTTCATGTGCAGCTCAGCCTCATAGAAGTGAATGGAACTGAGCACGATACCAAGCACAGCTACTATACTATGTACAGCGCTGTGCTTGGTGAGCTAAGAGAAGGTCACAGTGCTCACAGGCGTGGCAGTGTCTTCTCAAACAGCTGATTGGTGGGGTCACGGGTGTCGGACCCCCAGCAATCAGATACTGATTACCTATCCAGTGGATAAAATCCTCGAAAACCCTTTTAAACAAAAAAACAAAAAACTGAACTCCCTGGAGATGCCCTGACACAGATTTTGGACTAGTAGTTCATAGTTTCACTGATATCTCAAATGCTATCTATCCTCTGGTCTGGATGGTAAAAGACATGTACAATTCTGTATTTCTGTTAACATTGCAAAAAAAAAAAAAAGAAAAGAAATGCCTGTGCACGTAACTACTTTTGAGGTCCTGCAGCAGCTGCTGTTGTGCTATAAGACAGTAATTGCAGCTAGAAGGCACTGCCAGACTCACCCACCCTCAGCTCCTTTTCCCTGGCTTTCCCTATTCTACACAATTCTTCTTTCTCAAACTAGAATAGAAGCTTGATTGTGACTGTACACTGACCCTAAGATCATTTTCTGTCAGACACTGCATAGACCCATCCACCCTTATTCATAGCCCAGCACAGAATGGCGTTCTGCTCATTCTGCAAGGTTACCTCCCTGCCTGCTGCAGAACTGATTGGGTCATCCAGGCTGTCTGTGGCCCAGGGGCGGACATACCGCCTGTGCAGCCGGTTTGGCTGCACAGGGGCCCAGGGCCGGAGGGGGGCCCTTTCTTACTGGCGGCAGAGAGAGATGAGCGATTCCATTTTGGAAGCGCTCATCTCTATATTCATCTGTATCGCCATCCTTAGGACGGCAATACAGATGGATAATGCGAGGCAAGGGAGGGAGAGGCGTCTCCCTTCCCCGTTCCTCTGATAGGCTGCAGGCCTGCATCGCGTCGCTGAAAGAGGCTAGAAGGTAAGTATAAGTGTTAATTTTTTTCATTTAAGCTGGCACACAGTGGGGGCCACTATGGAGGGCATTATGAGGGCACTATGGAGGAGGAACACTATGGGGGCCACTATGGAGGAGGAGCACTATGGGGACACTATGGAGGGGGAGCACAATGGGGGCACTATGGAGGAGGAGCACAATGGGGGCACTATGGAGGGCACTATGGAGGAGGAGCATAATGGGGGCCACTATGAAGGAGGAGCACAATGGGGGCACTATGGAGGAGGAGCACAATGGGGGCACTATGGAAGAGGAGCACAATGGGGGCACTATGGAGGAGGAGCACAATGGGGGGCCACTATGGAGGGGGAGCACAATAGGGGCACTATGGAGGGGGAGCACAATGGGGGCACTATGGAGGAGGAACACTATGTGGGCCACTATGGAGGAGGAGCACTATGGGGGCACAATGGGGGCACTATGGAAGAGGAGCACAATGGGGGCACTATGGAAGAGGAGCACAATAGGGGCACTATGGAGGAGGAGCACAATGGGGGGCCACTATGGAGGAGGAGCACAATAGGGGCACTATGGAGGGGGAGCACAATGGGGGCACTATGGAGGAGGAACACTATGTGGGCCACTATGGAGGAGGAGCACTATGGGGGCACAATGGGGGCACTATGGAGGAGGAGCACTATGGGGGCACTATCTAAGAAGAGCACTATGGGGGGCCCTATATATACTGGCACTATGGGGGCCCTATCATATATACTGGCTCACATGGGGTGCGCTATGGAGGAGGAGGAGCACTATGGGGGGCACTCTGGAGGAGGAGGACCCCTATGGGGGGCCCTATATATATATATATATATATATATATATATACTGGCACTATGGAGGGGGGGTCACTATGGAGGTCCTGTCTTATATACTGGCAGACATGGGGGGCACTATGGAGAAGGGGGGAGAGGAACACTATTGGGGTCATTGTATAGGGGCACTAAGAGGGTTTTTTGGGCACATAGTAGGGGGCATTGGCACACATTATGAGGGCACTATGGGGACATTGGCTGGCCGGGGGCACTAATTATTTCTATTGTTGGGACTTTGGGGAGCACTATTACGGTGGGGGGCACAGTATCAGCTTATCACAGCTATTTTTGGGGAACATTTTGTTTATAATTTAGTGTCAGGGACACTATTTCCTGGGTGCAGTTATTTTTTAGGGCACTGTGTGCCAATAATTACTGAAGGCGGTAGTATTTGAGGGGGACTGTTTCTGCAGTATAGTTTTTGGGAGCACAGCGGGCACAGTATTGGGGATGGCAGGATGGGGAGTTCAAGAAGGTGAGAGGGTGATGGAAAAGTAGGAAACTAAGATGTCTATTTGTCATACTCCACAGAGAGAAGAGATGGCTGGAAGAAATCATCATGGCAGTCTGGTCTGAAAGGAGAAGACGAGGAAAGAGAACATCTACATCTAAGAAGACGTCACTGGATGTACGAGGTATGTGGACCTGTATTAGACTACTTTCACATTTGAGTTAGTGATTCTGGCAGGCTGGTCCAGCAGAGAACAGCCTTCTGGAATTCACTGGATCCGGCACTGCTGGATGCAGAATGCCCACCGGCCCCATTAACTATAATGGGGTCAAGCAGAGATCCGGCCACAATCTGGCAAAAATGCCGAGAATCAGCGGGACACAAACTGCTGCATGCCTGAGTTTGTGTCCGGTTTTTTCCTGCCGACATGTGCTGTAAAATGGTGCTATGTGCTATTTTACCAGATTTGTCCGAAACGAACCAAAAAAACATAATTTTGGATAGTTCGGAATGAACCCGGTTGTTCGTTATGAACTGGTTCGCTCACCTCTGATGTAAACGCCCTTTCATACTGTATGTACACTGTACAGTGCTCTGGAATCATTGGAATAATAAATATTAATAACTAGTAATGGAAACATTTCAAGAATATGATGGTAATTATTAATTACTAGCAGAAAGACCCGGCTTCGCCTGGGTATATTTCATCTATTTATTTAATGTTTCTGTGTGTCGTTGCAGAGAGAAAGTCAATGCAGCTGACAGAAGTTGATTTTTACCTTCATTTTTTCAATCCCCGTTGGCTGCGGAGTGGGAGGGGGCGTGGCCTGACAGAGTCGGTGCGTGGTTTCGCGAGATCTGGGGCGGGGGTCAGAGTGGCATGAATTACAGGTCGATGGCATGGTAATTTATGGGCACCCGCAATGGGTAGCAGTGGAAAAAAACATCTTTTATTAGTACTGAATGGTCGTAGTCTAAAATTAGTCAATTTCATCTACGATTTTTGTGTGTCGTTGCAGAGAGAAATTCACCCTCCCACCCCTGCAGCTGATTTTTTTCAATCCCCGTTGCCTGCGGAGTGGGAGGGGGCGTGGCCTGGCAGAGTTGGGGGTGTGGATTATCAAGATGCTTCGAACGGTTGTAGTCTGAAATTAGTCTATTTCATCTAAAATTTTGTGCGTCATTGCAGAGAGAAATTCACCCTCCCACCCCTGCAGCTGACAGAAGTTTATTTTTCCCTTCATTCTTTCAATCCCTGTTGGCTGCGGAGTGGGAGGGGGCATGACCTGACAGAGTTGTGGGTGTGGCTTAGCAAAGCGCTTCGCATAGGTGATTTAATCTATTTCATTTAATGTTTCTGTGTTTCGTTGCAGAATGGCTGCAGAGTGGGAGGGGGCGTGGTCTGACAGAGTTGGGGGCGTGACTTAGAAAGACGATTCGAACAGTTGTAGTCTATAATTAGTCTATTTTATCTAAAATTTTTGTGTGTCGTTGCAGAGAGAAATTCACCCTCCCACCCCTGCAGCAAACAGAAGTTTATTTTTACCTTTATTTTTTCAATCCCCATTGGCTGCGGAGTGGGAGGGGGCGTAACCTGACAGAGTCGGGGGCGTGGATTAGCAAGACGCTTCACATGGGTGTATTTAATCTATTTCATTTAATGTTTCTGTGTGTCGTTGCAGAAAGAAAGTCAACCTCCCACCCATCCCTGCAGCTGACAGAAGTTGATTTTTACCTTTATTTTTTCAATCCCTGTTGGCTGCGGAGTGGGAGGGGGCGTGGCCTTACAGAGTTGGGGCGTGGCTTAGCAAAGCGCTTCACATGGGTGTATTTAATCTATTTCATTTAATGTTTCTGTGTGTCGTTGCAGAAAGAAAGTCAACCTCCCACCCATCCCTGCAGCTGACAGAAGTTGATTTTTACCTTTATTTTTTCAATCCCTGTTGGCTGTGGAGTGAGAGGGGGCGTGGCCTGACAGAGACGGGGCGTGGCTTAGCAAAAGGCTTCGAACGGTTGTAGTCTATAATTAGTCTATTTCATCTAAAAATTTTTGTGTATCGTTGCAGAGAGAAATTCACCCTCCCACCCCTGCAGCAAACAGAAGTTTATTTTTACCTTCATTTTTTCAATTCCCATTGGCTGCGGAGTGGGAGGGGGCGTGACCTGACAGAGTCGGGGGCGTGGATTAGCAAGACGCTTCGCATGGGTGGATTTAATCTATTTTATTTAATGTTTGTGTGTGTTCTTGCAGAAAGAAAGTCAACCTCCCACCCATCCCTGCAGCTGACAGAAGTTGATTTTTACCTTTATTTTTTCAATCTCTGTTGGCTGCGGAGTGAAAGGGGGTGTGGCCTGACAGAGTTGGGGGTGTGGCTTAGTGAGACCTGGGGCGGGGGTTTTAAGTACTTCTTTTAGGGTGGCCTGAATTAAAGGTCAATACCATGCTTATTTATGAGCCCACGCAATAGGCAGCAGTGGGGGAAAACATCTTTTATTACTACTGAACTGTAATTCAAAAGTTATATTTATGGTAACCGGAATACCTTTAACAGTGTCAGTAAATAGAAATGGATGAGATCCTCAGCTGCTGATAATTACCTGGTTGTTATGGAAACCTGCCCTCCCTGTGTGTGTCTTTGCAGAGAATGGCAGTTGGAGTTTAAAACCAAAGTTCCCAGTTGTAATGTTGGCTAATGGAGATCATATTTTGGGAATATCTCAGGAACGGTATGTCCTAGAGAGATGAGACCTGGTCTAAAACCTTCCCGGACACCTGATGTACCTGTGTGCCGAATTTGGTGAAAATCGGTCCAGTAGTTTGGTCGCGCATAGAGAACAGACAGACAGACAGACAGAAACTCATTTTTATATTATTAAGAGATAACACGTTAGGTTATTAGTATGCCGCTGTTAAGGTTATTCAGTTAATTTACGTTGGTCTACCTTAAACTCAGCACCCATGCCTATGGTCTAGGGCAGGTACTGAACACTGCTTCCAGTAAGTAATACTTTCCCTCCACGACTTCTAGAAGACAAGAATCTTATTACATCATCATAATATTGCTGATTGATGAGATCCAGGGCTGATAATGTCACAATTAATCACTCAATCAGATGAGACATTTATTTATGAGGCATTTTATGCAGTTACTTCTATATCTACCATCCATTAGCTAAATTTCAAGACTGGTGAAATCTGTAAGCTGAACAAGGGTACATTATTTTACAGCTACTTCATAACACTTAAAGAACTATTTCATCCTGGAGGTATTGATATATGGATGCACCTAATATCATATAGAAGTACACCATTCGAGGCATTACAAAAATAATTGCCCCTTATTGTTTTAATTCAAGGTCTTGTGTTGGCAAAGTACAAAATTCAAACATCTTGTAGCTAAGGTGGATCTTCTGTCTGGGTCCATTAGCAGCAATCTTTTTTGAAATGTCAGTTGTAAATCCAATCCAGGTTCAGCCCTTTGTTGATGAAATATTAAAGGGTTTTCTAAGCTACAGATACTGATGGTCTCTCCTCAGGATAGATCATCAATCTCAGATTTGAGGAGGTCTGACACCCCCACTGATCAGCTGTTTTGGGCTGTTATGAGGCCAAACAGTGTACGGAGCTGGAGGGAAAAGGCTCCATAGACTTTGTAGTGTCCATGCCTTCTGCTTCGTACCAGGATCTGTCATCAATATCTGTAGCCTTAACCCTTTAATATTTAATCAATATGGTTTGTCAATAAATCCAAAGTGTACATTTTTTTGTATTAAAAATGGTTATATCCCCATAAAAATGTTAGTATAGCACCTACTTCTGTTTCTGTTGAACAGCCTTAAAGCGTTAAAGGCGGATACCCATGCTCAGTATGTCTCTCTACTCCTTTTAGTGTGTGGATGTATCCTTGGTGTGGTGAGCAAACTGGGACAACCCCTTTAAATATCAACATATTAATGTATCAAATTATTTTTTGAGCTTGAGATTTCTATCAAGATGGTGCAAGACTAGCAACACTTTCATCACTGAGCAAAGCTAAATGGCGTCAATGTTCTCATGTTATAATAGATGTATTACAAGGGATAAGGTTCAGAATATTCATTAATTGTATGATAGGCCGATAGGTAACATATACTTATTCCTGAAAGACTGGGACATATGTATGTACCATAAAGGTACATGCTCAGAGGTTATTTTTGGGGAAGCAGACCTGGAGTCATGTCAATCTTCTCAATTGCCCAATCAAGCCATCTTCAATGGAAAATGCTGTGGAATGAATCAGACCCCAAAGAGCATCCATGTTCTGATTTGGTATGAGACACATATTCCTCTTTATAATTTTGATTGCAGGTCAAATATAATTAACTTTTCTGAAGTTTCAGTTATCTCTCGCATTCGATGTGCAGTATGAGATAATTCAGACCAGGTGAGGTGGTGAAGAGGACACATATTTCAAATGAGTACACCACCCTTGGAAAATGATTCTTCTGCCAAGAAGGTTTTCAGCTTCATAAAAGCTCAACTAAACTTGGCTCATGATCTTCTCTTACTCTCGCGGCAAGAATAAGGGAGACCTAGAAGTATATCTTATGAAAGATAAAAAGGTTGAAATGATGAAAGGGGATTTATTGTAAAGTTTCAGGAGGTTGTAGTTCTGTCTTAGACTTGCTCTTTTGCAGCTTTTAAGACTTTTTCTTTTACCATTACTCTATCATTTTGTACCTCTCAGCTCGGTACGTGGATGTTTTTCCTTTACAAAATTGATTCGGTTATTGATTAAATACACACTCTGCAGTTCCCTGAAGTTATTTTATCAACTTGTTACCTCATTTACTTTCCAGTGTGTTTTCAGAGTGAAATAAGGTAAGATAACTTATATGGGAATTGATATGTGAAGAAGTAGCATGGAGATATCTGCAGGGTCCCTCATGGTGTATTCGGACAATCCAATCCGCACAATCACTGAATATAAATTAAAACATTTGAAAAGTTAAGCAAGTGAAACCCTCTGCTTACTTAGTGCTCAGATAACCATGACCAATAGACCCTCTTTCTGTGGTTGTTTTTCAATTTCTAAGCTTTGGCGTGAGCAAAACAGATGCATTTGTGAATTCTTCCAGAACAGTTGCTGTTAAAGTTTTCAAAAGGTGAAGAAAGAAAATGTGGATAAAAAATGTCTGCGGGGATAAACAGCTATTGAATGGAGCTTAGTTACAGGGTTTCAATAGTCACATAACAGATCTAAATCAGAGACCAAACCATATCTCAGCCTCAAATATAGTGCAATGCTGAAAAATTCTAACAAAAAGTAAAATATATGTATAAAAATGATATGAAAAGAAACCCGCATTGTTTCCCCTCCTCCAAAAATCTTGCAAAAATCATGTTACTAAACCAACAAATAAATGAGTTAAAGCTGTTAAACTGACTAGTGTGAAAAATGGAAAAAAGGTGTCCGTTTCTGAAGATCAAAATTACTCTGGTCTTGAACCAGTTTAATACCCTGGCCAAGAAACATTGGTTTATTGGTACATCGTCCACCCCTGTGATATTCCATAACTAGGCCACATACTGTACCCTAGTCCTCCCAGCTACAGCCCTGGCCTCTTGTATACAAACATGTTAAAGCATCACACAAACTCTGAGTTCTAAAAAGCATAAAACGTCAAATACATGTGAGTTTATATTCAACAACATCTTGACTTTCTGCCAAGGTGATCACCATTTTAGGACACACAGTTATGTCTGCTAAGCTAGCCACAGACATGAGACTTTTTATACCAGAACTGGTCCATTTCAACTAAATCTCTCAAAAGCCTTAGATCTATGATTAGGACCGCTTTGACCATAAATGGTCCACTTGCAGGAGGCCCTCTGACATCGGGCTCCATTCCCTCCTCGATCCTGAGCAGTATCACCATCTTCAGCTGTGTCCTCTGGACGCTGACACTAACTATTACATGGGGACACAAGTGGCATGGCAGAAGACAACAGTCTTGCTACTGTTGATGGATCTTCTGTCACATGACTATGTCTAGGCAGGTTCTAAAGCAAGAGAACGGTGCTTCAAAACTCCACAGATGCAGAATGTCTAATCTGGGGTTTTCTGTATTTGTTTTAGGGGGTCTGGGAGTCAGTATTTAGGGGGGGAGGGGTTCTTGGGGGTTTGCATTTAGGTATTCTGCATTTGTTTAATTTAGGTAGGTCCCATCTAGTGTCTACTGTATTTGTATGTATATATATATATATATATATATGTGTGTCTGTATTTATTTCGGAGTTGGGATTCTAAATTTATTTTGATATCTGAGTATCTATTTAGGGGGTGTCATTAGATGGAATAGCATAGTGTGTCTTTTTTTTTTTTGTGGTATAGTGCCATACAATATAACGGCAAGATGTAGTCCGAAAGGAACTCTTTTGGACTTCATCAGGCTAATGTATGTATGTTGGTAGATTTTCAGGTGTATAAGCTAAATGTACATGTAGGGTATTATTACTATTCAGGGCACAAAGGGGACAATATTACTACTCTGAGGAGAACTCCAAAGAAGCAGTATTTCTGTGTGAGGCTCATAAGAAGGCACTTTTACTATGTGGAGTGCCGTTTAGTAGTGATGATCGAGCACCACGATGCTCGGGTGCTCTGGCCGAACACTAGGTGGTGCTCAAGTGCTCGGCTGAGCACCCGAGTATAATGGAAGTCAATGGGAGAACACCAGGCACCCCCTGCTCTGCAGAGGGGAGGGTGTCTGGTTCATAGGGAAACGTGAGAAAATGGTGGAAACACCACTGAAATGGTTAGGGAACAGCATGGGGAGGATGTCTGGATGCATCTTGGACACCAAAGTCGCTGCTATTAGCGATGATGTCCGACTATTACGCCACTTTTACGGAATGACAATAATACCCCCAAAAACAGAAGATATCATAGATTTTAGAGGAAATATTGTTAGGAAACTATTGTTAGCAAATTTACTTCTATATAAAGTGCAAGTAGCAGCACGCCCTCACCCCTAATGTTTTACACAGTCAGATCAGCAGCAGGCACTCGCCCCCGAATGTTTTACACAGTCAGCTCAGCAGCAGGCACTCACCCCTAATGTTTTAGACGGTCAGATCAGCAGCAGACCCTCACCCCAAATGTTTTTGAGTGTCAGCAGCACTGAAAGTCAACTTGTCAGGAGGAGGACCAGAGTGAAGAAGTGGAAGAGGAGATGGTGGACGATGAAATCACTGTCCCAACATGGGAAGGAGGCAAGCTGAGTGAGGACAGCAGTACAGAGGAGGAGGGATCCGCAACACCGCAACAGGCTGGAAGAGGCGGTGGGGTGGCAAAAGGGAGAAGGCAGGCCACACCAACAAATGTTGACGATAAAAGAATTGTCATTTGCAACCTGTGCCATACCAAAATGAGCAGGGGCATGAACACTAGCAACCTGACCACCACCAGCATGATCTTCAGCAAAGCACCCTAATATGTGGGCCAAACGCCTGGATCCACAATCGGTGTCTGCGGGTCACACCACTGCCTCCTCTTCCCTGTGTTACGTGCTAGCCAAGATGCAGGCCCAGATGCCTCCCGACCTTGCAAGCACCATCAGCGATTCTGTGTCCCAGCGCAGTGTCCAGATGTCCATACCCCAGGCCTTTGAACGAAAGCGCAAATACCCAGCCACCCACCCACAGGCCATAGCACTAAATGCACACCTTTACAAATTGCTGGTGCTAAAAATGTTGCTTGTGGACACTGAGGCTTTTCACAGTCTGACGGCGGCGGCTGTCCCTCGTTCTTCAGTACCTAGCCGCCACTATTTTTGCCTGTGTGCCCTCACCGCCTTACACCAGCATGTATCCCGAAACATAACCCGTGCCCTGACCAATGCAGTTACTGGGAAAGTCCACTTAAAGGGGTTCTCCGGGAATTAAGAAAATGAAAATACTTAAATATTACTTTATCATAAATATATTCCTAAATACCTTTCATTATTTATAATGGCTCATTTTGTCTGGGGAGCAATCATTAGGAGAAACAAAATGGCCGCCATCCTGTCCTAATCACACAGGAGGACAAGTTACTTCACAACAACTGATAAGATCTTCAGCTGAATCTCAGTAGGAATGGAGTTCATGAGCAGACATGAAGTACAGAGAGGAGGTGGGGATGTGACTGATGAGCAGAAGCTCTTGTCTGCAGTCTCCATTACCACAGTCTGTCCTGTTCGTCCTCTCTGTACCTCATGTCTCCTCATGAACTAAATTTCCCAGAGATTCAGCTGACGATCTTATCAGTTGTATTCAGGATCATAATCCCTGACAAGTGGAGCAGAGAAGAGGACGAGGCAGCTCTTTACCTCTGTGTTGTGAAGTAACTTGTCCTCCTGTGTGATTAGGACAGGTTTTGTGTGTACTGATAGGACGGCGGCCATTTTATTTCCCCTGATGATTGCTCCCCAGACAAAACGAGCCATTATCACTAATGAAATATATTTGGGAATATATTTATAATAAAGTAATATTTAAGTATTTTCATTTTCTTAATTCCCGGATAACCCCTTTAACGACTGACACATGGACAAGTGCTTCAGGGACGCTACATATCCCTGACGGCACACTGGGTGAACGTTGTGGATGCTAGGAGCGAGTCCACGGGCGGACATACCACATGTGCAGCTGCACAGGGGCCCAGGGAGGGAGGGGGCCCGTCCCAGTGCCAGGACAGGTGTGAGGGATGGGGCCCTGATTAGGACTTACTAAGAATCTGCTGCTGTTCTGCCTGTACTCCACAGCTGAAAGACCTGCGATGACATCATAGTCATGTGATCTTGTCAGCAGTGGTAGTAGTTGTAGGACCTGTGATGAGGTCACTGCCATGTGACCAGTGAAGAAAGGCAGCGCTGATCAGTGGAGACCTGTGAGCCCATGGAGTGAATGTAAGTGGCAGAGACATGTTGGGAGATGTGGTTCTCCCAATTATACCTCCTCCCTGCTTAGTGGGGGGCAGAAGATATGTCATTTAACTGGGACTGTATGTTAGAGGGACTGAAGGGAGATGACTAGTGTTATTTACATGGGACTGGATATTATAGAAGACTGGAGGGTAAGGCTTGATGTTATTGACATGGGACTATGTGTTGGAGGGAGCTGAAGGAAGGGATTTAAGTTATTTACATGGGACTGTATCATCTAGAAGACTGGTAGGAGAGGACTGGTGTTATTTACATGGGACTGTATTGTATAGAAGACTGGTGGGAGAAGACTGGTGTTATTGACATGGGACTGCATGGTATAAAAGACTGGAGGGAGAGGAGTGATGTTATTTACATGGGACTGCATGGTATAGAAGACTGCAAGGAAGAGAGGTTATTTACATGGCACTGTATCATATAGAAAACTGGTGGGAGAGGACTGGTGTTATTTATTTGGGACTGCATGGTATAGAAGACTGGAGGGAGAGGAGTGATGTTATTTATATGGGACTGCATGGTGTAGAAGACTGTAAGGAAGAGAGGTTATTTACATGGGACTGTATCATATAGAAGACTGGAGGGAGAGGACAAGCATTATAATTTATGGGGGCACTACAGAGAAGATTATAACTCTAGGGGGTATGGCAGGAGGAATTATAAACAGGGGGCACTGCAGGGAACATTATAAATACTGTGGGCAGTGGCGGGCATTACTACTGAGGGCTCCATAGGAGTGCCTTATAGATTGGCCTTATTTCTATTTGGGTGCCCTATAGGGGGTCCTTATTAGTACTGAGGGCACTGTAGGGAGCCTTATTACCACTGGGGGTACTATGGGGAGGGGGGACTTCCACCTAGCAGTGAGCCTGGTGACGTCACCGGCACTAATGGACAGGCTTTAGCGCCGGCCTAGCCTGTAAAGCCGCCCCCAGTGACGTCTCCTCTTAACAGTGTAAAAATGTAAACGAAACAGCCCAGGGCAAGGGAGAGCGTCGGAGCATGAAATATCAGAGTGGCTGAGTAGGGGGAGAAGGGGTTATGTCGGGGGTGGGGGGAGGGCCCAGGTACATTCCTTGCACAGGGGCCCTCTGCTGTCTGTGTCCGCCCCTGAGCGAGTCGTACCCTGGGATGGCACAGGTGCTACCGACATAAAGGATTGAGGGCCCTACTTCCATCAGGATTTCCGCCACCACCTACATCTTGCAGCACCAGTCAGCCATCAGTCAGTAGCTGGAAGCAGTTTAGCACAGCGGTGGGGAAGCGGCAACAGGCTGGGCTGAAACTTATTTGCTTAGGTGACAAACAACACACCGCCACAGTGCTGTGGCAGGGTATAAGGGACCAGGCTGAGCTGTGGCTCTCGCCACTCAACCTACAACCAGGTGTGGTTGAGTCTGATAATGGCCGCAACTTGGTGGTGCCTTTGGAGCTCGGCAAGCTCACACACATACTGTCACGCTCAGGTGTGGGGGGAAAACCACACAGAGCATAGGAGGGAAAGAAGATTAGGCCTGGAAACTAAGGAAGGAAGATGGACACCTCCTAAAGGAAACCCTGACTCTAATCCTGACTTACTACCAGTATGAACAGGCCTCAAATGTAGGCGAGTTCATACACAGGAACCTAAACCAAACTGACCCTATAGAACCCTGGAACTAATGACATGAATGAGTCTACCTGTTACTCCAACAGGAAGGACGAACAGGAGTCTCCCTCAGACCAAACAACTGCTTTAACTTAGTGGTTCAGCGGTTTCTCAAAACCTACACCAATTTGCCTGAGCTGCTGGTGAAGGTGCCCATTTCCGAAAGTCACCTACAGCTTCTGCCAGTCTGGCAACACTGCAGCAGCGCTTACACTTGCCAGCTCACTGACTGCTGTGCGACCTGAGCACGCGCTAGAACTCTACCTGCTCACAATAAAGATGGACAGCGCTGCATGTGGAAAAGGTTCTGATAAGCGGCCTAGTGTCACAACTAGGAGGGAAAGGTTTTGTAAAATGGAGTATCTAGCTGACAATGTCAACATCCTCAGCGATCCCTCTGTGCCTTATAATTATTGGGTGTCTAAGCTGGACACGTGGCACGAACTGGTGCCTTGGAAGTGCTGGCCTGCCCTGCCGCCAGCGTTTTGTCGGAGCGGTTATTTAGTGCCGCTGGGGGCATAATAACTGCTAAGCGCATCCGCCTGTCAGCTGAGAAAATGCTGACGCTAATCAAAATGAACAAGGCCTGGATTGCCCCTGACTTCGCTACCCCACCAGAGGAAAGCGGTTGAACATTAACTTTAAATGTGGCTTTTAAGGTGTATTGAATACACTGTATTTCCATGAGCCCCTTCCTCTTCTCGTACTCTTCCTCCATCATATCAAACTGCTTATTAGGCTGCCCTCGCCTTTAAATATTTAAGAGGTTCACCAGCAGGCCCTCACCCCTAATTTTTTAACCTAAAAAATTAACCTCACTCTGGTCCTGCTCCTGACATGTTGACTTAACAAGAACCTGTCTTGAGCCACCCTCCAAACTGAGACATGAAGCTAGGAGTTTTGGATGACTTTGTTTCTTGTGCTCTGCCAGCAGACACTGTTTCACCACGCCCACCGTGCACCATCAGCAGCACGCCCACTTCCTTATCCCTTACTGTTTGCCTTGCGCATACTAAATGGTATATATGCAAGTTTTTCAAAAGTACAGTTGCGCAGATTTTTTTTTAGTGTATGAGCAGAAAAATTTCACCGAATGAGCAAACGTTATGCAGCAGACGCAGTGCAGGTAATGTCACATACCTGTGCTGCATGTGCAGTATAACCTTTCTGTATCCTAAATACCTAACATCCAGTGTATTTTTTTCTGCTGTTATTCATATAATGTATAACGTATGCGCAATCAGGCACAGATAGTGTAGGGATAGGATTTGGCTAGGCAGGGCCAGTTGTTCTGTTGAAAAGACCCAAAAGTCCTTTTAAGGACTTTTGTTATATCTGGCTGCAATATGGTTATTCTTGATGGTCAAAATTTGTGCAAGTTTGCCTAATCTTAACACCAGCTGCCCAGCGTGTGCAGGACAATGTATGTTTCTCCTACCTGACATTTATTGCGTTTCTTTCTGCCGCTAATCACGGTGACATTACATGTGCAGAACAATGTATGTTTCTCCTATATACCTGACATTTATTGCGTTTTTTTCTGTCACTAATCACGGTGACATTAGTAATGTCGCCTTTAATAGCCGCAGAAAAAAATACACCGGATTTCTGTTATTTGGGATACACAAATGTTAGACAGCAGACGTTAAAAAGGTGGCGTTAAAAAAGTTAAAAAAGTGACGTTAAAAAGGCAAAAAAAGGTCAGGCAACCTTGCGCAATTTTTAACCCACCACAAAAATAATATATTGCAGCCAGATATAACAATGGACTTTTGTGTCTTTCCTCAAGGTCAGGCAACCTTGCGCAATTTTTAACCCACCACAAAAATAATATATTGCAGCCAGATATAACAATGGACTTTTGTGTCTTTCCTCAAATGAGGAATTGCGGCCTTAATTAACGGTAGAAAAAATAGCAACGGATGTCAGGTGTATAGACTACAGAAAGGTTCTAATGCACATACTGTGCACGTGGTGTTCACGTCAGGCACACTTGCGTTCTTTTTGCCCCCAAATAAAAAAAAAAAAATGCAGCCAGATATAACAATGGACTTTTGTGTCTTTTGAACAGAACTACTATCCCTGCCTAGCCAAATCCTATCCCTACACTATATGTTCCTCCTTGCGCAAATGTTATACAGCACATGCAAAAGAAATACTGAGGACTTAATTAACAGCAGAAAAAATAGCAAAGGATGTCAGGTATATAATTTACAGAGAGTAATAGACCATGCACCGGCTGCGCAGGTGGCGTTAATGTCAGGCTACCATGCGCAATTTTTAACCCCTTAAAAAAAAAAAAATATATATATATATATATATATATATATATATATATATATTCAGCAAGTACAAGAGAAAAAAGATATCGGCAGCACTGATATCAGCTGAGGTGCAAGCCCAGTGACCTGACAGCGATCCAATAACAAAAATCAAAAATCAGGCAGCACTCTCAAAAAAGTAAAAGGCAAATCAAAATTTATTTACCCATGTGGGACGTGCGATGTTTCGGCTCAACTGAGCCTTTCTCAAGCAACAACCAACAGTGCAAGCAGAGTATATAAAGGTAAAGTGCATGTGCAGACAATTACATCATTAGTCAATTACATCATCTCAAAATATCACAAACTGCAAAAAAATACCAATAAAGTGCATATGCAAATGTGTAAAGAATGTAAATAGTGCAAGATCATAGTACATAATCAGACATCACAGTCATGATTATAATCGTGTAAATGGCATAATAAATCCATAATCATGTGACATGTTAAATAAAAAACCAGAGTAAAAAAACAAACACACATTTAATTAAAAGCTATATACCAGGTGAGGCATGTATCAGGTGAGGATGAAGTACAGGTTCCCATACACATTCAATGATGATCTTAGCGTCTGGTGAGCTCCACTGCGCATGCCCAAGTAGATAGTATCATCAGTGTAGTGCGCCACGGCGTAAGAATGTCCAAAGCGTGCGCCTAAAGTATACAGCAGATGCGTACGCCCGGAATATACGCACAAATTTACGCCGGATGCGTACGCCTGGAATGTACGCCCAAATTTACATCAGAACGATACGTGAAATAACCTCTTCTTATATTGGCAAAAACATCTCCATACACATTGTGACTCGAGATAGATATATATTACGTAGTTTCATAAAAATTAGGGGAGTACGTCCACTGCAAACATGCAAGACGAACCACAGGATTCTCCTGATAATTAGCCAATAGCCACAAACCGGTATCACTCAGTGGGAGCGGACTAGGGCCTGGCATCAAATGACAGAACCTGCGCTGCTACATGGTGACAGATAATAATACCAGGTCACATATCCGTGACCCAGTGAGATATCATCAACCATTAACCACCTGTGTGCCGTGTATACGTGGTCAAACATAACCCCCAATACAGTACACATAATAAAAAAGCAATAAAGAGAGGTATGTTCACTAGCAAATCCACTTCATCAATAATTAGGGTCCAATATGCAGTGGATATCCCAAATCCAGATATCTTATTATGGGGATCTTCCTCCAATGTCTTCATCATGATACATACTTGCTATAAGGATAAGGAAAAAAAATAAGTAAAAATACTCATATATATACTCATATCGGAACAGGGGCGTACATAGAAATCATTGGGCCCCATAGCAAGAATCTGAATGGGGCCCCTAACCCCACCCACTACCCCGGCCCATCCCACATGCTGCCCTGGCTCCTCCCATGCCACACCCCCATTTGCCAATAAAGAAATGTATACATGAGCTACCGATTTTTTAAATTATTTTTTTAAATTAAGGAGACGTTATACTGAATGGGGGAAGCCACAAGGATGGATTATACTGTATATTATACAGCATGGTGTACAGATTATGCTGTATATTATACAGCATGGTGTATGGATTATACTGTATATTATACAGCATGGTGTACGGATTATACTGTATATTATACAGCATGGTGTGTGGATTATACTGTATACTATACAGCATGGTGTAGGGATTATAATGTATATTATACAGCATGGTGTAGGGATTATACTGTATATTATACAGCATGGTGTACAGATTATACTGTATATTATACAGCATGGTGTAGGGATTATACTGCATATTATACAGCATGGTGTAGGAATTATACTGTATATTATACAGCATGGTGTACGGATTATACTGTATATTATACAGCATGGTGTATGGAATATACTGTATATTATACAGTATGGTGCAGGGATTATACTGTATATTATACAGCATGGTGCAGGGATTATACTGTATACTATACAGCATGGTGTGTGGATTATACTGTATACTATACAGCATGGTGTAGGGATTATAATGTATATTATACAGCATGGTGTAGGGATTATACTGTATATTATACAGCATGGTGTACAGATTATACTGTATATTATACAGCATGGTGTAGGGATTATACTGCATATTATACAGCATGGTGTAGGAATTATACTGTATATTATACAGCATGGTGTACGGATTATACTGTATATTATACAGCATAGTGTTGGGATTATACTGTATATTATACAGCATGGTGTACGGAATATACTGTATATTATACAGTATGGTGCAGGGATTATACTGTATATTATACAGCATGGTGCAGGGATTATACTGTATACTATACAGCATGGTGTACGGATTATACTGTATATTATGCAGCATGGTGTACGGATTATACTGTTTACTATACAGCATGGTGTAGGGATTATACTGTATACTATACAGCATGGTGTAGGGATTATACTGCATATTATACAGCATGGTGTAGGGATTATACTATATATTATACAGCATGGTGTAGGGATTATAATGTATATTATACAGCATGGTGTACAGATTATACTGTATATTATACAGCATGGTGTACAGATTATACTGCATATTATACAGCATGGTGTAGAGATTATACTGTATATTATACAGCATGTTGTACGGATTATACTGTATATTATACAGCATGGTGTAGGGATCATACTGTATACTATACAGCATGGTGTAGGGATTATACTGCATATTATACAGCATGGTGTAGGGATTATGCTGTATATTATACAGTATGGTGTACGGATTATACTGTATATTATACAGCATGGTGTAGGGATTATACTGTATACTATACAGCATGGTGTAGGGATTATACTGTATACTATACAGCATGGTATACGGATTATACTGTATACTATACAGCATGGTGTATGGATTATACCGTATACTATACAGCATGGTGTATGGATTATACTGTAGACTATACGGCATGGTGTATGGATTATACTGTATATTATACAGCATCGTGTATGGATTATACTGTAGATTATATGGCATGGTGTATGGATTATACTGTATATTATACAGCATGGTATACGGATTATACTGTATATTATACGGCATGGTGTATGGATTATACTGTATATTATACAGCATGGTATACGGATTATACTGTATATTATACAGCATGGTGTATGGATTATACTGTATATTATACAGTATGGTGTATGGATTATACTGTATATTATACAGCATGGTGTACGGATTATACTGTATATTACACTGTGCATTATATAGCATGGTACAGGGATTATAATGTATACTGTACAACAAATGCATGGCGGTTACACCATGCCGGACAATATAACCCCTGCGCCACGCTGTACAATATACAGTATATACACAGTGTAGAGGTATAATGTATATTGTCTTGCACAGTGTATGCATATACCCACACACAAACATACACACATACATACATACACACACAAACATACACACATACATACACACACAAACATACACACATACATACACACACACACACACATGAAACACATAAATACTTAGTTACTTGTCCCTTGTACCGCCTACGCCACTCTGGAGGGGGCTGGGCCTTGATCTTCTTTCCCCTCTTTGCTGCGCTGCACAGGTCCTCCTCGTCCAGTAGCAGCGCGGCATGAGGGAGGAGGCGGGGCCAGCTGGAGCGCACAGGAACGTCTGGGCGGGCCTGCGATGAGCGGAGGTGAGCAGGCCAGGAGAGGCCCGGAGCGCAGGCAGGGCAGGACGCACCTTAATGATGCAGAGTAGAGGGCGGGGCCTCAAGTGCGCTCCGGGCCCCTCCTGTGCCGGGGCCCCATAGCAGTGGTGTGGTCTGCGTCTATGGGCGGTACGCCACTGAATCGGAATGTACAAGGTGGTCACCAAAACTCCTGTCCCTCCTATCCCTGGCTATATCGAACTTAGGATCAGCTAATTTCCGCCACATATTTCTTAGTATCCATCATAACAATAGCTCCGCCTTTATCGGCGGGCTTAATAGTCAAACTCTCATCCGAGTTTAGTTGAGTGAGAGCCACATTCTCATCTGTGGTCAAATTAGGATGCATCAAATAGGTCATATCTGTATTTTGTCTCAACTTCTCTATATCCCTTTTCACTGCCTCCATGAATGCTTCAATGGCAGGTGATTCTATAACTGGAACGAAAGCACTCTTATTACTCAGTTGGAATTGGTCCAGTGATAGTTCAGATAACCTTTCCGTAGTAGTACATGTATTATCCTTAAACCATACTTTCAATTTTAGTGAACGAAAGAACTTGAACAAATCATTATCGACATCAAACCAATTTGCATGTGAACTAGGACAATATGATAGTCCCTTAGATAAAACGCTCACCTGTGCCAAAGTAAGGGGTTTGGACGAAATATTAACCACTATTTTTTGCTCCTGGTGATCGGAGCCCTGGTGGATGGCAGACGTGCCCTGTAGGTACGTTTCTTACCAATAAAGTGTATATGCAAATGTGTAAAGCATGTAAATAGTGCAATACAAGATCATAGTACATAATCAGACATCACTTTATTGGTGTTTTTGACTAATGATGTAATTGTCTGCACATGCACTTTACCTTTATATACTCTGCTTGCACTGTTGGTTGTTGCTTGAGAAAGGATCAGTCGAGCCGAAACGTCGCACATCCCACATGGGTAAATAAATTTTGATTTGCCTTTTACTTTTTTGAGAGTGCTGCTTGATTTTTGATTTTTGTTATTGGATCGCTGTCAGGTCACTAGGCTTGCACCTCAGCTGTACTGTGCGGTGCTGCCGATATCTTTTTTCTCTTGTATATACTGACACTGTCGGCTTAGCACGTGTTTGTACGTCTTTTTTCCCCTTTTTCATTTTTCTCTTTTTTTTGGTGTTATATTCAATATGTCTTTGCAAGAAGGAGATCCTTTACCCAGTGGGATCCAGTATACTCAAGATGATATGAACAGAACCCAACAGGGACTAGAAGGAGATGCGTCATTTTTAAACACACCTTCCATCAAGGAATTGAAATGGAGCTATGAGGGACTCAGCAGACGATCCATGGCTTTGCACCTGCATATGATCACTTTGGGTGAATATTATAAGGTACAGCGCATTCCACGAGGTATGAGAACAAATATTAGACCAAACCTTTTTTCTACTAATGTGGAATTTTGCAGGAAATTTGAATTGCTTTCTAATCAATACTCCAGGGACTTTATTTTGCTGAATTTGGATTTTTTGCAAAGTGAACTTGCTGTTGTCTGGGATAAACTATCAGAGATGGAAGTCTTATTATGTCAACATATAACTGAAGATGAATTTAAAAAGTATAAAGATGGACTTGATATTAAACTGTCTAAATCTAGGACTGAGGCAGAGGAGACTAAACGTACCAAATGGAACCGGGATATGGACGACTATAAGAGAGGAGCAATATATAACTGGCAATCGGATGATATGAGGGGTATCGTCCGGTGTGACCCTAGTAAGAAACCCAGACGACAACAGGATAAGACTAACCAAGTGTCTACTAGGGATTCCCCTTTTTTAAAGACAAATCTACCATCATCAGGTGTCCAGTACGTAGAACCAGAAGGGGCGGCAGGAGACACCACAGGCTCCATAAAGAAGCGTACCTACAGGGCACGTCTGCCATCCACCAGGGCTCCGACCACCAGGAGCAAACAATAGTGGTTAATATTTCGTCCAAACCCCTTACTTTGGCACAGGTGAGCGTTATATCTAAGGGACTATCATATTGTCTTAGTTCACATGCAAATTGGTTTGATGTCGATAATGATTTGTTCAAGTTCTTTCGTTCACTAAAATTGAAAGTATGGTTTAAGGATAATACATGTACTACTAAGGAAAGGTTATCTGAACTATCACTGGACCAATTCCAACTGAGTAATAAGAGTGCTTTTGTTCCAGTTATAGAATCACCTGCCATTGAAGCTTTCATGGAGGCAGTGAAAAGGGATATAGAGAAGTTGAGACAAAATACAGATATGACCTATTTGATACATCCTAATTTGACCACAGATGAAAATGTGGCTCTCACTCAACTAAAATCGGATGAGAGTTTGACTATTAAGCCCGCCGATAAAGGCAGAGCTATTGTTGTGATGGATACTAAGAAATATGTGGCGGAAATTAACAGACAATTGGCTGATGAGGATGTACACCTGTGTGCTCTGACCCTAAGTTTGATATAGCCAGACGTATTAAAGCTATTGTTCAGGAAGCAGTGAGGGGCGGACTGATAGACAGCGATGTGGAGAAATATCTAATTGTTGATAAACCAATCACTCCTGTGATATACGTTTTACCTAAAATACACAAAACCTTGATGGACCCACTGGGACGTCCAATTGTCTCCGGTACAGATTCCATTTTTTCCCACACCGCTGTCTTTCTAGATAAAATTTTGCGCAAATATGCGGTTCAGGCTAAATCCTTTATCCGGGATACCTCAGATTTTCTGTTAAAACTGGAAGACGTTGACTTCTCTGGATGTCCACAGGTTATACTTGCGTCTTTTGATGTGGTAAGCCTGTATACACCCATAGATCATGATAGGGGCATCATGGCTATTTCAGAATTCCTCAAAGATTCGGAGTATACGCAAGAATGTCAAGAATTTATTCTTTCTTTATTATCCATTGTCTTACGCTTTAATTATTTTCTATTCCGTGACCAGTTCTTTATGCAACGAAAGGGTGTGGCCATGGGGTCCAACATGGCCCCCACTTATGCAAATACCTATATGCGCCGCTTGGAGGAGGGAGTTGTCTATGTCTCCCACCACTTCGCACATGTGGCGGCGTGGTGGAGATACATTGAAGACGTCTTCCTCCTGTGGTGCGGTTCATTGCCTGAACTTCTATGCTTCCATGAGTTTCTGAACGGCATTGACCCTGATGTAAAATTTACGTTTGTACATTCAAACACCAATATACAGTTTCTTGATACTAATGTGATATTGGATGGAGACAGACTGAAGACTGAGTTGTTTGTTAAACCGACTGATAGGAACTCATTACTACACTACAACAGTAGACACCCTAGGACCATGGTTAGGAATTTACCTTATAGCCAGTTCCTACGAGTTAAACGTGTCACGTCGGATTCTCTTCAACTGACCCTTGCTCTAGACGATATGGCCCATAAATTTATTCAAAGGGGTTATCCGGGGCATTTGGTCCACCAACAAAAAGGTACATGTATTATCTATGGATAGGGCTACCACCTTACAACCTCACGACAAAAAAGTGACGCAGAAGAGAATACATTTTGTTTCGATATTCTCCAAACAATCGACGGAGATCAGTAACATTATACGGCAGTATTGGCCGATGCTGGAGAAATACCATAAAGATGTAGTTGAATTTAAGACGCCTCCTGTTTTCTCCTACCGGAGGGCTAGGAGTTTGGGTGACCACCTTGTACATTCCGATATGCCATTCTCTAAACATCTTACTCAAACTTTTTTGGCAGACTCCAGACATTTTACAGAATGTAAACATAGCGAGAATCAGTTGCGCTTCAGAATTATTGATCGGGTGCCACCGCTGAGACGAGGTGGTGATAGAACAAGGGCACTTTTGCGCAAAGAGTTGCAATGGATTCAGAGGTTGGGAACCCTGACCCCACATGGTCTAAATGTTGATTTTAAATTAAACGTGTTACTATAGATATTTGCCTGCATATTGATACTCTGTTTGGCTTCTGTTCACCACTTGGGTATATATGTAACAACTATCGGTATATTTATGTATTGGTTCATGAATATGTATCCGTGATATTGAGTATTTTTACTTATTTTTTTTCCCCTTATCCTTATAGGAAGTATGTATCATGATGAAGACATTGGAGGATGAGGTTACAGGAAGATCCCCATAATGAGATATCTGGATTTGGGATATCCACTGCGCATTGGACCCTAATTATTGATAAAGTGGATTTGCTAGTGAACATACCTCTCTTTATTGCTTTTTTATTATGTGTACTGTATTGGGGGCCATGTTTGACCACGTATACACGGGACACAGGTGGTGAATGGTTGATGATATCTCACTGGGTCACGAATATATGACCTGGTGTTATTATCTGTCACCATGTAGCGGAGCAGGTTCTGTCATTTGATGCAGGCCCTAGTCTGCTCCCACTGAGTGATACCGGTTTGTGCTATGGCTAATTATCAGGAGAATCCTGTGGTTTGTCTTGCATGTTTGCAGTGGACGTACTCCCGTACTCCGTATCTATCTCGAGTCACAATGTGTATGGAGAAGTTTTTCCCAATATAAGAAGAGGTTATTTCACGTATGGTTCTGATATAAATTTGGGCGTACATTCCAGGCATACGCATCCGGCGTAAATGTGTGCATATATTCCGGGCGTACGCATTTGGCGTATACTTTAGGCGCACGCTTTGGATGTTTTTACGCCGTGGCGCACTACACCGATGATACCATCTACTTGGGCATGCGCAGTGGAGCTCACCAGACGCCAAGATCATCATTGAATGTGTATGGGAACCTGTACTTCATCCTCACCTGATACATGCCTCACCTGGTATATAGCTTTTAATTAAATGCGTGTTTGTTTTTTACTCTGGTTTTTGATTTAACATGTCACATGATTATGGATTTATTATGCCATTTACACGATTATAATCATGACCGTGATGTCTGATTATGTACTATGATCTTGTATTGCACTATTTACATGCTTTACACATTTGCATATGCACTTTATTGGTATTTTTTTGCACTGTTTGTGATATTTTGAGAAGATGTAATTGACTAATGATGTAATTGTCTGCACATGCACTTTACCTTTATATACTCTGCTTGCACTGTTGGTTGTTGCTTGAGTAAGGCTCAGTCGAGCCGAAACGTTGCACGTCCCACATGGGTAAATAAATTTTGATTTGCCTTTTACTTTTTTGAGAGTGCTGCCTGATTTTTGATTTTTTTAAATATATTCAAGATATAATAGCCCTTAAGAGGGCTTTTGGGTCTTTTCAAAAGAAATACTATCCCTGCCTAGCGTTCTTCTCTCCCTACACTATCTGTCCCTCCTTGCAGCAGCTCTCCCTGACTCAGTATCAGCCGGTCACATGTCACCGGATGCTATATAGCACCCGGTGACATGTGACCCGGCCAGCCAATCACTGTAATGCCAGTACCCAAGATGGCTATGGCATTACAGTGAATGCCAGTCCCTCCCCGCATGCTAATTGGCTAATTAGCTTGCGGGAAGGGGCCTCGAGCATGGTGCTCGAGCACAAGCAGTGTTTGGCCGAACACCGCGTGATCCCGAGCGCCGCCATGTTCGGCTGAATACCATATTCGGCCGAACATGTTCGCTCAACACTACTGTTTAGGCATTATTGCCACCCGGGGCACTATTACTGTTTAGGGCACTGTGTGTAGCCTTTATTCTTGGGGAAACTATGTGGCACTATTTTTTATTTCATAACTATAACATTTGGGGGCACTTAAGATAGCAGGTGCACTAATGGGACAGCAACAGACACAGCACCTAGGGTAGAAGTAGAATGTAAAGTTTGTGTAGCGTGTGAGGAAAAGGTTGGGTAGGGTGCAGAAAAAATGAGGGGAAGATGTCTGGGTAGAAAACTCTTCAGGGTATAATGACTGGAAGAAGTCACCATGGTGGTCTGAGCCAGATAGCGATGAAAAAGGAAAGTCAATCTCCAATCATAGAGGAGGTCAACTGAGTCAAAATCATTCACACTAATACGTCAAAAGCAATAGGGGTCATTTATTAAGACTGGAATTTTAGACGCCCATCTTAATAACCCCTATATCTGGCAGAATTTATAAAGAGGCAACGGCGTCTACATAACTTCGGCACATCCAGCGCCAGCCTAAATGTAAGACAGCCTCCTAGCTATCTTACATTTAGACCACTTTCTACGCCTAAAACAGGTGTAGAAAATGGTGAATGAGATGGGCCTACTGCGTTGCCCCCTTCCCCACCCATGCCACGACAACTTTTTTAGCCCTGGCTTGAGCGGGGAATAGTCACAATCTAGTTGTAACCAAAGCGACTTCGGTTTCAAGTTTTAAAGTGGTTTTCCACTTTAAAAAATCAGTTACCGAAGTTATTTAACAAACTCATGTGTTACTTAGTGAATAACTTACTTCAGCTCATTGGAGCCCATACATTCTTATACTGTACAGAGACGGATCTCCATTCAGTATTCCGAAGTTTTGAATGAAGTGACTTCGGATTAAGCATCTGAAGCTCGCTTCACTCAACACTAGTTGTTATGAGTCCATATGCAGATGGGAGTTCAGTGTCATGTGCAACTATGAGAGCTGCACAAAGCTTATTAATGTAGTGTGTTACAATTGTGCGTAATACTGTAGCGATTCTCAAAAATAGGATATTCTGCATTCTCCGAAGTTTGCAGACAGGGGCGTAGTTAAAGGCTCATGGGCCCTGGTGCAAGAGCTCAGCTTGGCCCCCCTCTTCACTCAGCGCTGGTGCACCTAGCTTTTCTGCTGCCCGAGGCAAATACTGAAATGCCCCCCCCTTTCCATGCCAAATTCTCAACCTAACCTCTTCCCTCCAGTCCTACTGTTAAAGGGGTTGTCCTGTTTTTTCTACTAATGACCTATCCTCAGGGTAGGTCATCAATATCAGATTGTCCGGCACCCCCGCCGATCAGCTGTTTGAAGAGAGCGCTGCTCTGTTCACCTGCTTGCTGTAGCATTTGCAGTGATGAGCAGTTAAACAGAGCAGAGAAGGCAGAACTCGTAGAATAAAAAAAAAACAAAAAAAAAAACAGACAACCCCTTTAAAGACATACTTGGAAAACATTACATACTGCGCTACAGAACATACAGGGTCATACATCCCCACATATGTAGCTCTTAAATCCAGTGACTTCTCTTCTCTGATGAAGACATTCTCGTTCCTCCTCTTCTCCTGTCAGACCAGACCGCCATGGTGACTTCTTTCAGCCGTTTCTGCAGAGTTTAACAAACAGACATCTTACTTTCTTACTTTTCCATCATCCTCCCCACGTTCTCAACACCCCATCCTGCCACACCCAATACTGTGCCCGCTGTGCTACTGAATACTATCCTGCAGAAAAAGTCCCCCTGAAAATACTGGTACCACACAGATAGTGCACCAGTACAAAAACACCCCTTTATATTGTGCGCTAGTACAAAAAAAACCCTCCTTCCTTTCAGATCAGACCCCCATATAAAACCCTAAATAAGATCCCCCCATCTCAGACCAAACCCCCTTTAGACCTCTATGTCAGACCCCATATAAGACCCCAGTTTTAGACCTGAGATCAGACCTCAGATAAGACCTCCATTAGACCTCCAGACCCCCATATCATCTCCAGACTCCCATATCAAACCTCCAGACCCCCAATCAAATCCCCATTAGACCTCCAGACCCTCCAGTCAGACCTCTCCAGACGCCCCAGTCAGACTTACAGATCTACAGTCAGACCTATCATTAGACCACTCCAGACCCCCCCAGTTAGACCACTCCAGACCCCCAGTTAGACTACCCAGACCCCCCCCAGTGAGACCTCCAGACCCCTCCCCCATTAGACCTCCAGACCCCACCAGTGAAATTTCCAGAGCCCCCTCCATTAAACCTCCAGACCCCCTAGGGTTGGGCGATATCAAAAATATTCCCCCGATAACGATATTAAGCGATAAAGAAATTAAGAAATTTATAGCGATAATGATATATATTTCGATAAACACCCAATTAGAAGAAAAAATACTTGGGGCCACAAGGAGACATTATATGCTGTATGGGGGCAGCCACAAGGACACGTTATACTGGATGGGGGCAGCCACAAGGAGACATTATACTGTATGGGGGCGGCCACAAGGAGACGTTATACTGTATGGGGGCAGCCACAAGGAGACATTATACTGTATGGGGGCAGCCACAAGGAGACATTATACTGTATGGGGGCAGCCACAAGGAGACATTATACTGTATGGGGGCGGCCACAAGGAGACGTTATACTGTATGGAGCAGCCACAAGGAGACATTATACTGTATGGGGTCAGCCACAAGGAGACGTTATATACTGTATGGGGGCAGCCACAAGGAGACATTATACTGTATGGGGGCCACAAGGAGACGTTATACTGTATGGGGGCGGCCACAAAGAGACATTATACTGTATGGGGTGGCCACAAGGAGACGTTATACTGTATAGGGGCCACAAGGAGACATTATACTGTATGGGGGCCACAAGGAGACACTATATATATTATAATCCCTGTACCATGCTATACAATGTACAGTATAATCCATACACCATACTGTATAATATAACATAGTAACATAGTTTGTAAGGCCGAAAAAAAGACATCTGTCCATCCAGTTCGGCCTTTTTTCCTACAAGTTGATCCAGAGGAAGGCAAAAAAAACCCCTGTGAGGTAGAAGCCAATTTTCCTCACTTTAGGGGGAAAAATTCCTTCCCGACTCCAATCAGGCAATCAGAATAACTCCCTGGATCAACGACCCCTCTCTAGTAACTATAACCTGTAATACCCTCCAGAAATACATCCAGGCCCTTCTTGAACTCTTTTAGTGAACTTACCATCACCACCTTCTCAGGCAGAGAGTTCCATAGTCTCACTGCTCTTACCGTAAAGAATCCTCTTCTATGTTTATGTACAAACCTTCTTTCCTCCAGACGCAGAGGATGTCCCCTCGTCACAGTCACAGTCCTCGGGATAAATAGATGATGGGAGAGATCTCTGT
Source organism: Rhinella marina (assembly GCA_900303285.1). NCBI lineage: Eukaryota > Metazoa > Chordata > Amphibia > Anura > Bufonidae > Rhinella > Rhinella marina. The sequence continues at coordinate 188,290 of ONZH01028778.1, forward strand.
ACTGACCCCTGATATATTTATACATAGTTATTAGATCTCCCCTCAGTCGTCTTTTTTTCTAAAGTGAATAACCCTAATTTTGATAATCTTTCTGGGTACTGTAGTCCACCCATTCCAGTTATTACTTTAGTTGCCCTCCTCTGAACCCTCTCCAGCTCTGCTATGTCTGCCTTGTTTACAGGAGCCCAGAACTGTACACAGTACTCCATGTGTGGTCTGACTAGTGATTTGTAAAGTGGCAGGACTATGTTCTCATCACGGGCATCTATGCCCCTTTTGATGCAACCCATTATTTTATTGGCCTTGGCAGCAGCTGTCTGGCACTGGCTTCTACAGCTTAGTTTACTGTTCACTAAAATTCCTAGGTCCTTTTCCATGTCAGAGTTACCCAGTGCTTTACCATTTAGTATGTACTGGTGACTTGCATTATTCCTTCCCATATGCATTACCTTACATTTGTCAGTGTTAAACCTCATCTGCCACTTTTCTGACCAAGCCTCCAGTCTATCCAGATCGTGCTGTAGCAGTTGTACTGTCCTCCTCTGTGTCAATTACTTTACACAGTTTAGTGTCATCTGCAAAAATTGATATTTTACTATGCAAACCTTCTACAATATCATTAATAAATATATTGAAGAGAATAGGACCCAATACAGACCCCTGTGGTACCCCACTAATGACAGTGACCCAATCTGAGTATCTACCGTTAATAACCAACCTCTGTTTTCTATCACTGAGCCAGTTACTTACCCACATACAGACATTTTCTCCCAGGCCAAGCATTCTCATTTTATATACTAACCTTTTATGTGGTACCGTGTCAAACGCTTTGGAGAAGTCCAAATATACAACATCCATTGAGTCGCCGCGGTCAAGTCTAGAACTTACCTCCTCATAGAAACTGATTAAATTGGTTTGACATGACCGATCCCTCATGAAGCCATGCTGATACGGAGTTATTTGCTTATTTTCATTGAGTAACTCCAAGATAGCATCTCTTCAGAAAGCCTTCAAACAGTTTACCCACAACAGAAGTTAAACTTACCGGCCTATAGTTTCCGGGCTCTGTTTTTGGACCCTTTTGATATTGGCACCACATTTGCTATGCGCCAATCCTGTGGAACACTCCCCGTCAGTATAGAGTCCTTAAATATCAGAAATAAGGGTCTGTTGATGACATTACTTAATTCTCTTAGGATACGGGGGTGTACGCCATCCGGTCCTGGTGATTTGTCTATTTTAATATTTTTAAGACGTTGCTGTACCTCTTCCTGGGTCAGAGAGGACAATTTTAAAGGGGAATTTACTTTTATACTCTGCATTTCATCTGACAGTTTATTTTCCTCAGTGAATACAGTGGAGAAAAGTTATTTAGTAGCTTCGCTTTCTCCTCATCGCTCTCTGCAACTCCCCCCTCATTACTCTGTAAGGGGCCAACACCTTCAGGTTTATACTTTTTACCATTTATATAATTAAAGAACATTTTAGGGTTAGTTTTACTCTCTTTGGCGATTAATCTCTCGGTCTCTAGTTTGGCTGCTTTTATTTGTCTTTTACATATTCTATTTTTTTCCTTATAGTTTTTTCAATGCTTCCTCGCTCTCCTCCTGTTTTAGTGATTTAAATGCTTTCTGTTTGTCATTTATTGCTTTCTTTACAGTTCTATTTATCCACATTGGTTTTTTCTTGTTCCTTAACCTTTTATTCCCATAAGGTATGTACCTCTCACAGTTAGATATTAGGATGCTTTTAAAAATCTCCCATTTTGTGGCTGTATTTTTATTTTGAGGACTTTGTCCCAGTTAGTTAGGCCTATGGCCTCTCTTAGTTGGCTAAATTTAGCTTTTTTGAAGTTTGGTATTTTTGTTCCTCCCTGAAGAAACACTCTTTTGAATGACAGTTGGAATGTTATTATGTTATGGTCACTGTTTCCCAGGTGTCCCCCAACCTGCACATCTGTTATTCTGTCAGGTCTATTGGTTAATACTAAGTCCAGTATGGCCCTCCCTCTAGTCGGGTCCTGAACCAGTTGGGAAAGGTAATTGTCTTTGGTTATTGCCAAGAACCTGTTTCCTTTATGAGATATATAGGTTTCAGTTTCCCAGTCTGTATCTGGGTAGTTGAAGTCCCCCATAATAACAACCTCATTATGATTTGCCGCCTCGTCTATTTCGTTTAGAAGTAGATTTTCTGTGGTCCCTGATATATTGGGTGGTTTATAATAAACCCCTATTAATATTTTATTATTGTTTTTGGCTCCATTTATTTCTACCCACAGTGACTCCACATCTTCATGTCCCTCACTTATATCTTCCCGCAGTGTGGGCTTTAGACAGGACTTTACATAAAGGCAGACCCCTCCCCCTCTCCGGTTTTGACGATCCTTTTAAAAAGATTGTAACCCTGTACGTTAACTGCCCAGTCATAGCTATC
>ONZH01028779.1:0-18392 GCA_900303285.1 Rhinella marina
AGTGATCAGACGGTGTGTATGAACACCAGTTATGAGAAATTACTTTGCAAGAGAACGCACAGTACAGTTGCCAGTTAAGGCCTATATATTGTATTTTTCAAAGGTACATCAGCCGTGTTCTAAGTGATCAGACGGTGTGTATGAACAACAGTTATGAGAAATTACTTTGCAAGAGAACGCACAGTACAGTTGCCAGTTATAGGCCTATATATTGTATTTTTCAAGGTACACAGCCCGTGTTCTAAGTGATCAGACGGTGTGTATGAACAACAGTTATGAGAAATTACTTTGCAAGAGAACGCACAGTAACAGTTGCCAGTTAAGGCCTATATATTGTATTTTTCAAGGTACACAGCCGTGTTCTAAGTGATCAGACGGTGTGTATGAACAACAGTTATGAGAAATTACTTTGCAAGAGAACGCACAGTACAGTTTGCCAGTTAAGGCCTATATATTGTATTTTCAAGGTACACAGCCGTGTTCTGAGTGATCAGACGGTGTGTAATGAACAACAGTTATGAGAAATTACTTTGCAAGAGAACGCACAGTACAGTTGCCAGTTTAAGGCCTATATATTGTAATTTTTCAAGGTACACAGCCGTGTTCTGAGTGATCAGACGGTGTGTATGAACAACAGTTTATGAGAAATTACTTTGCAAGAGAACGCACAGTACAGTTGCCAGTTAAGGCCTATATATTGTATTTTTCAAGGTACACAGCCGTGTTCTGAGTGATCAGACGGTGGTGTATGAACACCAGTTATGAGAAATTACTTTGCAAGAGAACGCACAGTACAGTTGCCAGTTAAGGCCTATATATTGTATTTTTCAAAGGTACACAGCCGTGTTCTAAGTGATCAGACGGTGTGTATGAACACCAGTTATGAGAAATTACTTGCAAGAGAACGCACAGTACAGTTGCCAGTTAAGGCCTATATATTGTATTTTTCAAGGTACACAGCCGTGTTCTAAAGTGATCAGACGGTGTGTATGAACACGCAGTTATGAGAAATTACTTTGCAAGAGAACGCACAGTACAGTTGCCAGTTAAGGCCTATATATTGTATTTTTCAAGGTACACAGCCGTGTTCTAAGTGATCAGACGGTGTGTATGAACACCAGTTATGAGAAATTACTTTGCAAGAGAACGCACAGTACAGTTGCCAGTTAAGGCCTATATTGTATTTTTCAAGGTACACAGCCGTGTTCTGAGTGATCAGACGGTGTGTATGAACAACAGTTATGAGAAATTACTTTGCAAGAGAACGCACAGTACAGTTGCCAGTTAAGGCCTATATATTGTATTTTTCAAGGTACACAGCCGTGTTCTGAGTGATCAGACGGTGTGTATGAACACCAGTTATGAGAAATTACTTTGCAAGAGAACACACAGTACAGTTGCCAGTTATAAGGCCTATATATTGTATTTTTCAAGGTACACAGCCGTGTACTAAGTGATCAGACGGTGTGTATGAACAACAGTTATGAGAAATTACTTTGCAAGAGAACGCACAGTACAGTTGCCAGTTAAGGCCTATATATTGTATTTTTCAAGGTACACAGCCGTGTTCTAAGTGATCAGACGGTGTGTATGAACAACAGTTATGAGAAATTACTTTGCAAGAGAACGCACAGTACAGTTGCCAGTTAAGGCCTATATATTGTATTTTTCAAGGTACACAGCCGTGTTCTAAGTGATCAGACGGTGTGTATGAACACCAGTTATGAGAAATTACTTTGCAAGAGAACGCACAGTACAGTTGCCAGTTAAGGCCTATATATTGTATTTTTCAAGGTACACAGCCGTGTTCTAAGTGATCAGACGGTGTGTATGAACACCAGTTATGAGAAATTACTTTGCAAGAGAACGCACAGTACAGTTGCCAGTTATAAGGCCTATATATTGTATTTTTCAAGGTACACAGCAGTAGTGCCAAATATAGTTTGGTATGTAGCAGAGCACCTAATACACCACTAATGCCTCTCTCTGTCCCTACTCCAGCAGCTAACCCTGAATACAGCAGCCGTTCTCTGTAAAGTCTATATTGTAGTAAGCTATCACTGAAGTCCACTGTAGTAGCCCTGATAAGGGCTTTTAATCACGCTCCTGCCTGTCCAACAGCTAAAATCTGTCTCTCCCTTCTCCAGCCTCTGTCCCTGACTAAGTTCACGCAGCATATGCGTACGAGCAGGAAGAGCTGAGTTTTTAATATTCGAGGTCACATGGTTTTTCCAGCCAATGCATGTAGACGCCGTTTTCGCGCTGCCAGCGTGCTCAGCGTGCCTGTCATACCCCCCCTGCATGGTGATTGGTGGAAAAAGAGCGCCAGGGAAGGTGGGAGGGGAAACGAATTCTAGGTGCGCCATCGCCGTTATACTCGAATTAAATCGAGTACGCCGAATATCGTAGTATTCGATCGAATACCAGCTCGATCGAACACTACTCGCTCATCTCTAGTAAACATGTACAGTGGGGAAAAAAAGTATTTAGTTAGCCAACAATTGTGCAAGTTCTCCCACTTAAAAAGATGAGAGAGGCCTGTAATTGTCATCATAGGTAGACCTCAACTATGAGAGGCAAAAAGAGAAAACAAATCCAGAAAATCTTATTGTCTGATTTTCAAAGAATTTATTTGCAAATTATGGTGGAAAATAAGTATTTGGTCACCTACAAACAAGCAAGATTTCTGGCTCTCACAGACCTGTAACTTCTTCTTTAAGAGGCTCCTCTGTCCTCAACCCATTACCTGTAGTAATGGCACCTGTTTGAACTTGTTATCAGTATAAAGGACACCCGTCCACAACCTCAAACAGTCACCCTCCAAACTCCACTATGGTGATAACCAAAGATCTGTCGAAGGACACCAGAAACACAATTGTAGACCTGCACCAGGCTTCGAAGACTGAATCTGCAATAGGCAAGCAGCTTGGTGTGAAGAAATCAACTGTGGGAGCAATAATTAGAAAATGGAAGACATACAAGACCACTGATAATCTCCCTCGATCACGGGCTCCACACAAGATTTCACCCCGTGGGGTCAAAATGATCACGAGAACTGAGCAAAAAAACACACGGGGGGACCTAGTGAATGACCTGCAGAAAGCTGGGACCAACGTAACAAAGGCTACTGTCAGTAACACACTACGCCGTTAGCGACTCAGATCCTGCAGTGCCAGACGTGTCCCCCTGCTTAAGCCAGTATATATCCGAGCCCGTCTGAAGTTTTCTAGAGAGCATTTGGATGTTCCAGAAGAGTATTGGGAGAATGTTATATGGTCAGATGAAACCAAAGTAGAACTATTTGGTAGAAACACAACTCGTCGTGTTTGAAGGAGAGTGAATGCTGAGTTGCATCCAAAGAACACCATACTTACTGTGAAGCATAAGGGTGGCAACATCATGCTTTGGGGCTGTTTCTCTGCAAAGGGACCAGGACGACTGATCCGTGTACATGATAGAATGAATGGGGCCATGTATCATGAGATTTTGAGTGCAAACCTCTCTCCATCAGCAAGTCATCATTGAAGATGATTGTAGCTGGATCTTTCAGCATGACAATGATCCCAAGCACAACACCAGTGCAACAAAGGAGTGGCTTCGTAAGAAGCATTTCAAGGTCCTGGAGTGGCCTAGCCAGTCTCCAGATCTCAACCCCATAGAAAACCTTTGGAGGGAGTTGAAAGTCCATGTTGCCCAGCGACAGCCCCAAAACATCACTGCCCTAGAGGAGATTTGCATGGAGGAATGGGCCAACATACCAGCAACAGTGTGTGCCAACCTTGTGAAGACTTACAGAAAACGTTTGACCTCTGTCATTGCCAACATAGGATATATAACAAAGTATTGAGATGAACTTTTGTTATTGACCAAATACTTATTTTCCACCATAATTTGCAAAAAAATCTTTAAAAACCAGACAATGTGATTTTCTGGATTTGTTTTCTCATTTTGTCTCTTATAGTTGAGGTCTACCTATGATGTCAATTATAGGCCTCTCATCTTTTTAAGTGGAAGAACTTGCACAATTGGAGGCTGACTAAATACTTTTTTCCCCTTTGTACATTGTTTCTATTTGAAAATCTTATTTCCCAAAAATATGTTTAAGTGTGTCTGTACAACTGTGGGAGAACACTCATAGTGACTGACATGTCAGTACGTATTTCCCTGTGCACTCTGGAATAGAATGAGTTAAAGCAACATTCCTATTAGATTACGAGCTTGGTATTAACTTTAACCCCACAAATTGAAGTAATAGTAAGTCATGATCGGACGGGCACAGGAGCTGTGGGCCCCTGTTGTATCTGCGGCCTATAGGAGGTTTGCAGAAGGGGGGGCTCTCCATTTAAATAAAAACTGTGCCTCACAAAAAGTGGAATATCAAGTGAACCCAAAATTATGTACATAGTGATATAGTAGCATAGTTTGTAAGGCTAAAAAAAAACCATCTGTCCGTACAGTTAAGGATGTTATTCTGTAAGTTGATCCAAAGGCAAAAAAACCCTGTTAGGTAGAAGCAAATTTTCCTCATCTTAGGGGGGAAAAAATTCCTTCCTGACTCCAGTCAAGCAATGAAAATAACTCCCTGGATCAATGAGACCTCTAAAGAAATCTAATAACTATAACCTATAATATTATAACACTCCAAAAATACATCCAGAAACATCTTTAACTCTTTTAGTGAACTCACCAGCTCCTCAGATACAGAGTTCCATAGTCTCACTGCTCTTACTGTAAAGAATCCACTTCTATGTTTGTGTACAAACCTTATTTTCTCCAGATGTAGAGAATGTTCCCTCGTCACAGTCACAGTCCTGGGGATAAATAGATGATGGGAGAGATCTCTGTACTGACCGCTGATATATTTATACATAGTTATTAGATCTCCCCTCAGTTGTCTTTTTTCTAAAGTAAATAACTCGAATTTTGATAATCTTTCAGGGTACTGTATTCCACCCATTCCAGTTATTACTTTAGTTGCCCTCCTCTGAACTCTCTCCAGCTTTGCTATATCTGCCTTGTTCACAGGAGCCCAGAACTGTACACAATACTCCATGTGTGGTCTGACTAGTAATTTTTAAAGTGACAGGACTATGTTCTCATCACAGGCATCTAGGCCTCTTTTGATGCAACCCATTATAATATATTCCTTGGCAGCAGCTGCCTGACACCGGTTTCTACAGCTTAGTTTGCTGTCCACTAAAGCTCCTAAGTCATTTTCCACGTCAGTGTTACCCAGTGTTTTACCATTTAGTATGTACTGGTGACATGTATTTTTCCTTCCCATGTGCATGACCTTAAATTTGTCAGTGTTAAACCTCATCTGCCCCTTCTCTGCTCAAGCCTCCAATCTATCTAGATCCATCTGTAGCAGTATACTGTCCTCGTCTGTGTTAATTACTTTACACAGTTTAGTGGCATAAAGGATAACAGGATAACAGGCTGAACTAGATTAACAGATGTCTTTTTTCAGCCTTATAAACTATGTTACTATTTCCCTATTCTACACACACAATTCTTCTTCTGCTTTGTAATTCTATCCTTTCCCTTCAATGTCCCTGGCAGCTTGATTTATTTCTGACTGTCCCTGACTCCCTAAGATCGTTTTCTTGGCAGACACTGCTAAACCAACCACCAACATTCACAGCCCACCACAGAATGACATTAGCATGACACCAGCACTGTCACCCTGGGAGCCAATCAGGGCAACACACTCCCCTCCCTCTCCCACTTCCTCTCAGGGTCATTTGAGAACCCTTCTTCTTCCTCCCTAGTGCTTTTTTCCCCACCCACATGTGCACTAAAATGGTTTTGGTGGATTTGTAAGAAATGAACCTGAAACGGTTTTGGTTCGTCTGCCATCCGAAAAATAGTAAAGTTCAGACTGAACCTGGTTGGGGACAAACTGATTTGCTCATCTTTACTCTTTACTTTTAGTTTTCTTTCAACTCTGACCGGTCTCCCTGTCCCAGCTGCTAAGAAACAGCCCTACAGCATGATGCTGCCACCACCATGCTTCACTGTTGGGATGACATTGGACAGTGACTGGTTTCCTCCAAAAGAGATGCTTTGAATTGAGGACAAAATGTTTAATTTTAGTTTTATCAGACCAGAGAACCTTGTTCTCCCTTTCTAAGATTCCTTTAGGTGCTGGTTACAAACTTTCATATGTCTTTTACTGAGGAGATGCTTCTTTCTGGTCACAAAGTCCAGATTGGTGGAGTGCTGTAGTGATGGTTGACCTTCTCTCATTTGTACAAAGCATTCTTGGAGCTCGGCCAAAGTGACCATTGAGTTCTTCCCTTCTTTTACCAAAGCCTTTTCACTCAATAACTTAGTATGGTAGGGCAGCAAGCTCTACAAAGATGATTGTTTCAAACTTCTCCCAAATAAGAATTATGGAGGCTAATGAATTCTTGGGAATTTTCACTACAGCAGAAAATGTGTGTACCCTTTTTAAGACCTATGCCTCCACATAATCATGTCTCTGGGTTCTAGGGGCAGTTCTTTCCTTCTCATGGCTTAGTTTTTGCTTAGTTTTTTACCTTATATAGACAATGCTGTGTCATCATCTAAATTTACCACAGGTGGACTCAGTGAATTGAGGTGTAGAGACATCTCAAAGATAATCAAGAGAAATGGGAAGCCTCAGAGCTAAATTTCAAGTATACATAATAGCAAAGAGTCTGAATATTTATGTTCAGGAGAAATGTTAGTTTTCCCTTTTTAATAAATTTGCAATCATTTCTAAAATTCTACCTTCACTTTAAAAAAGAATGAGTACAGAAAGATGGGTACAAAGGCACAACATAACAAAATGTGAAAAAAATAGAAGTCGGAAGACTTTCCGAATGCCCTTGTGTTTCACTCTAAACAACCAATGATCTAATAGTAAGTATTGTCATCCATATTCCTTACTATTACTTTGAGCATTCCAAAATCCTAAGTGCTTTATTATACCATTACTCAATATTATAAAATAAACTTTCTGGTTGTATATCACTAGTTTGTGTCATTAAAACCAATAATTTAAGAAATTAACAGTTGTTAACAATCTTCTTAAATTGTTGTAAGCATTGTGAATTTTGGGGCATTTGTTATCATGAATTAGTACCAAATACAAATAGTGCTTTTAAAATAAAAAAAAATAAATAAAAAGTAATTTCCCCTAAAACCTGTAAAGAGCCCCCAGTGGCTAAATAATTAGATGGAAGTTTTGTAGCATGCAGTAAGTAAGTCGCAGCTTGTTTCCAAATGATTTTAAAAGGAGTCTGACAGGGAAAGAAAATTAGTACAAAAAGGGTAAGCATGCTTGACAGGAAAACACATGAAATAGAAAGTTTTACCTTCCCATGCAACAATAAACTACTAATGAGATAATAACAACCAGGCTATATTAACTATGGCATAACTCCTATCAGAATACCTGCCCACTCATCAGTCCAACAGAACATAATGGAAATAAAATTTAACCTTTATTTTGTGATACATTCTTCCATGTAAATCCTAGAGAATATCTAGTGCTGAAGACAGCAATGAGAACATGAAGTTTGTTTTTCCTAAAGACAATAGATTCCACTGGTTTGATTGAAAGACATCATAAAATGCAGAATTATGAAATGTGAGTCAGAGAACCTTAAATTGTGAGAATCTTTTTTTTAATTGAAGTTTGATCAAAACAGACTATATCTGTGAATCCAGTCTCATAGGAAACAATTTTCTTAGAGAACTACTGCCTTGAATGGCTTTCATTTCTTTTGTAATGTTTTATGTTTATCTCTTATATACATATATATAAAAATGAGGTTCTATCTGTCCGTCTGACTGTCTGTCCATACTTTATGCGTGAGCAAACGACTGAACCGATCTTCAACAAATTTGGCACACAGGTACATCAGGTGTCCAGGGAGGTTTCAGCTCTCTAGGACTTACGGTTCCTGAGATATTCCCAAAAAATTACCTGCATAAGCCAGTAGAAGCCTGCAAGTCTTTCACTCATATCCCAACTGCCATACACACGATCACATACACACCATTTACTCCAGGTTTCCATAACAATCCAGCGATTATTTTTCACTGCTGTAGGTCAGCTTTAGACTAGGGCTACACGACAATAAGTCGCACGACACATAGGGCACAACTACACTGCTACATGTGTCACGCGACATTGATGTTGGACCAATGTCGAGTGAAAATTTTCAAAGATAGTCTATGGTGTTGCACTGCGACATGCTACATGCTGTGACTGCGATGCAGCAGTCGCTTGCAACTTTCGAGTCGCAGCTGCACCATGTCTCATGTCGCAGTGGGACATCAGAGACTATCATTCTAAAAATTGTTGTGCAACATTGGTGCGACAAAATGTCGCATGACACATGTCATTGTGTAGACCTAGCTTTAAAGGGCAGGGTACTGTGGAGGTTTCTGTTAAGAGGTAGGTGCCACTATTAAAGGGGCAGCTGCTGTGGAGGTCACTGTTAAGGGGTCGGGCACGTGGAGGCCACTGTTAAAGGGATGGTCACTGTAGATGTTACTGTTAAGGGGGCAGGCCGCTGTAGAGGTCACTATTAAAGTGGCAACTACTCTGGAGGTCACTGTTAAGGCAGCAGGGTACTGTAGAGGTCACTGTTAAGGGAACGGGCTACATTGGCAGCCACTGTGAAAGTCCTGGGTGTTGTGGAGGTCTTTGTTAAGGGGGCAGGGAACAGTGGAGGTCTCAGATAAGGGGATGGTCCCCTATGGAGGTCAGTGTTAAGGGGCAGGGCGCTGCATAGGTCACTGTTTAGGGGCGGATCCCTGAGGAAGTCACTGTCAATGGAGTGAGATGCTGTGAAGCTCACTGTTAAAGGGGTGGGTTGCTGTGAATGTCAAAGTTAAGGGCATGGCCTGCTGTGGAGGTCCCTTTTTAAAGGTGGAGCTCTGTGGGGGGTCAGTGTTAAGGGTTGGGGGGTTGTGGAGTTCGCTGTTAACGGGGCAGGGTACTGTAGAGGTCATTGTTATGGGGGATACTGTCAATATCTTTTAACGACACGCACAAACATTAAATGAAATAGATGAAATATACCCAGGCGAAGCAGTAGTTTATAGATAAAGGTAATTAGATGACCAGCACAAAGTGAAAGTTAAAGTGCCAGTCACCCAGCTAGACAGTTAACCCTTTGTGACTAAACAGCTCAATATTTTTAAAAAAGACAATTGAAAATATGATTTTTTTGCCAAAAATAAGTTAAATGCAATCATAAAATAAAACTGACTCCAAAGGTGTACATAGCCTTTAAATTAAAATATGACCCACCTCTGTCCTTTTTGGCAGCAAATGTTTTCATCTCTGTCTTCTAACTTTTAAAATAATGGCTGCCATTTTGAGAGATTCATCTGAATCAATTTGCTAAATATTCAAATTCAGTTAAAATTTTGATTTTTTTTTTTTTCGAGATGAATTAGGTTTAGAAAAATTTGCACCAGCCAGTGCAGACCATGATTCATGGTTTTGGAGAGATATTTTTTCACAAGACACTTTAAAAATACTGCAGATTTATCAAAGTGGTTCATGCTAGATGATAAATCTAGTACATTTTTAGACTCTCTAGCTTAGGTTCACATTACCAATTGGCTGGTTTATTTTATGCCATAATTAGATATACTAGGGAAATTTATAAGGGTTATCATCGCTGAAGTCCGTTTTGTTTGAATCTCCATTGACATTGTTTACACTAAATATTTAAAATGTAACACATTATTTGATAATTTTGGTGCATCCATAAATATGTAATGATATGAGATTTTAGTTCAGTTTTTATGCCAGGCCAGGCATACACCCCTGTATCCTAAGAGAATTAAGTATTGTCATAGCCAAACCCTTATTTCTGATATTTAAGGACGCTATACTGACAGGGAGTGTTCCACAGGATTGGCGCATAGCTAATGTGGTGCCAATATTCAAAAAGAGTGCAAAAACATAGCCTGGGAACTATAGAACTATAGGAACTAAGTTTAACATCTGTCGTGGGTAAGCTGTCTGAAGGTTTTCTAAGAGATGCTATCTTGGAGTACCTCAATGAAAATAAGAAAATAACTCCATATCAGCATTGCTTCATGAGGGATCAGTCATGTCAAACTAATTTAATCAGTTTTTATGAGGAGGTAAGTTCTAGACTTGACTGCGGTGAATCAATGGATGTCGTACAGTACAGACCAAAAGTTTGGACACACCTTCTCATTCAAAGAGTTTTCTGTATTTTCATGACTATGAAAATTGTAGATTCACACTGAAGGCATCAAAACTATGAATTAACACATGTGGAATTATATACTTAACAAAAAAGTGTGAAACAACTGAAAATATGTCTTATATTCTAGGTTCTTCAAAGTAGCCACCTTTTGCTTTGATTACTGCTTTGCACACTCTTGGATTTCTCTGGATGAGCTTCAAGAGGTAGTCACCTGAAATGGTTTTCACTTCACAGGTGTGCCCTGTCAGGTTTAATAAGTGGGATTTCTTGCCTTATAAATGGGGTTGGAACCATGAGTTGTGTTGGGCAGAATTCAGATGGATACACAGCTGATAGTCCTACTAAATAGACTGTTAGAATTTGTAGTATGGCAAGAAAAAAGCAGCTAAGTAAAGAAAAACGAGTGGCCATCATTACTTTAAGAAATGAAGGTCAGAAAGTCCGAAAAATTGGGAAAACTTTGAAAGTGCAGTCGCAAAAACCATCAAGCGCTACAAAGAAACTGGCTCACATGAGGACCGCTCCAGGAAAGGAAGACCAAGTCACCTCTGCTGCGAAGGATAAGTTCATCCGAGTCACCAGCCTCATAAATAGCAGGTTAACAGCAGCTCAGATTAGAGACCAGGTCAATGCCACACAGAGTTCTAGCAGCAGACACATCTCTACAACAACTGTTAAGAGGAGACTGTGTGCAGCAGGCCTTCATGGTAAAATAGCTGCTAGGAAACCACTGCTAAGGACAGGCAACAAGCAGAAGAGACTTGTTTGGGCTAAAGAACACAAGGAATGGACATTAGACCAGTGGAAATCTGTGCTTTGGTCTGATGAGTCCAAATTTGAGATCTTTGGTTCCAACCACCGTGTCTTTGTGCGACGCAGAAAAGGTGAACAGATGGACTCTACATGCCTGGTTCCCACCGTGAAGCATGGAGGAGGAGGTGTGATGGTGTTGGGGTGCTTTGCTGGTGACACTGTTGGGGATTTATTCAAAATTGAAGGCATACTGAACCAGCATGGCTACCACAGCATCTTGCAGCGGCATGCTATTCCATCCGGTTTGTGTTTAGTTGGACCATCATTTATTTATCAACAGGACAATGACCCCAAACACACCTCCAGGCTGTGTAAGGGCTATTTGACCAAGAAGGAGAGTGATGGGGTGCTACGCCAGATGACCTGGCCTCCACAGTCACCAGATCTGAACCCAATCGAGATGGTTTGGGGTGAGCTGGACCGCAGAGTGAAGGCAAAAGGGCCAACAAGTGTTAAGCATCTCTGGGAACTCCTTCAAGACTGTTGGAATACCATTTCAGGTGACTACCTCTTGAAGGTCATCAAGAGAATGCCAAGAGTGTGCAAAGCAGTAATCAAAGCAAAAGGTGGCTACTTTGAAGAACCTAGAATATAAGACATATTTTCAGTTGTTTCACACTTTTTTGTTAAAGGGGTTGTCCGGGTTCAGAGAAGAACCCGGACATACCTGCAATTTCACCCAGGCAGCCTGCCTGAAGAGGACATCGGAGCATCTCATGCTCCGATGCCCCCCCCTTGCCCTGCGCTAGATCGCGCAGGGCAAGGTCTCTTGTTTTGTAAATACTCGCTGCCGGGCGGGTACTTCCGCCCGGCAGTGAGTTCGGTGACGTCACCGGCCTTAATGGGCCGGCTTTAGCGCTGCCCTAGCCGTTTTACTGGCTAGGGCAGCGCTGAAGCCTGTCCATCAGCGCCGATGACGTCACCGACTCACTGCCGGGCGGAAGCCTCTGCCCGGCAGGGACCGGTACGTCACCGGAACCCGGCGAAATTCCTTTGCCCTGCGCTAATTAGCGCAGGGCAAAGGAGGGCATCGGAGCATAGGATGCTCCGATGCCCTCTTCAGGCGGGCTGCCTGGGTGAAATTGCAGGTATGTCCGGGTTCTTCTCTGAACCCGGACAACCCCTTTAAGTATATAATTCCACATGTGTTAATTCATAGTTTTGATGCCTTCAGTGTGAATCTTTTGGTCTGTACTGTATATCTGGGCTTCTCCAAAGCATTTGACACGGTACCACATAAAAGATTAGTATATAAAATGAGAATGCTTGGCCTGGGAGAAAATGTCTGCATGTGGTTAATAGAGATGAGTAGTAGCATACGCATTTTATAATCTGTACGCTAATGCATACGCATCTTATAATCTGTACACTATTGCGTACGCATCTTATAAATTTGTACGCTAATGAGTACAAATTACAAGATGCGTACGCATTAGCGTACAGATTAGAAGATGCGTACGGTACTACTCGAAAATTGCTCCCGAGTACGCTCGGCCAAGCATGCTTGCTCATCTCTAGTGGTTAAGTAACAGGCTGAGTGATAGAAAATAGAAGATGGTTATTAACGGCACATACTCAGATTGGGTCACTGTCACTAGTGGGGTACCACAGGGGTCAGTATTGGACCCTATTCTCTTCAATATATTTATCAATGATCTTGTAGAAGGCTTGCACAGTAAAATATCAATTTTTGCAGACGACACTAAACTGTGTAAAGTAATTAACACAGAAGAGGACAGTACACTGCTACAGATGGATCTGGATAGACTGGAGGCTTGGGCAGAGAAGTGGCAGATGAGGTTTAACACTGACAAATGTAAGGTTATGCATATGGGAAGGAATAATGCAAGTCAACAGTACATACTAAATGGTAAAACATTGGGTAACTCTGACATGGAAAAGGACCTAGGAATTTTAGTAAACAACAAACTAAGCTGCAGAAACCAGTGTCACACAGCTGCTGCCAAGGCCAATAACATAATGGGTTGCATCAAAAGGGGCATAGATGCCCGTGATGAGAACATGCCACTTTACAAATCACTAGTCAGACCACACATGAAGTACTGTGCACAGTTCTGGGCTCCTGTGAACAAGGCAGACATAGCAGAGCTGGAGAGGGTTCAGAGGAGGGCAACTAAAGTAATAACTGGAATGGGTGGACTACAGTACCCAGAAAGATTATCAAAATTTGGCTTATTCACTTTAGAAAAAAGACGACTGAGGGGAGATATAATAACTATGTATAAATATATCAGAGGTCAGTACAGAGATCTCTCCCATGATCTATTTATCCCCAGGACTGTGACTGTGATGAGGGGACATCTTCTGCGTCTGGAGGAAAGAAGGTTTGTACACAAACATAGAAGAGGATTCTTTACGGTAAGAGCAGTGAGACTATGGAACTCTCTGCCTGAGGAGGTGGTGATGGTAAGTTCACTAAAAGAGTTCAAGAGGGGCCTGGATGTATTTCTGGAGTGTAATAATATTACAGGTTATAGTTACTAGAGATGGGTCGTTGATCCAGGGAGTAATTCTGATTGCCTGATTGGAGTCGGGAAGGAATTTTTTTCCCTAAAGTGGGGAAAATTGGCTTCTACCTCACAGGTTTTTTTTGCCTTCCTCTGGATCAACTTGTAGGAAAACAGGCCGAACTGGATGGACAGATGTCTTTTTTCAGCCTTATAAACTATAAACTTTACCTCCCCAAAAATTTAATAAAAAGTGATCAAAATGTCATACACACCCCACTTGTGGGTTTTTCAGTATTAAAACACAAGAAAGACTATAAATGTGGTATCATTGTAATTATACTGACCCAGAGAATGAAAATATCAGATCGGTTTTACTGCATAGTAAACTGTGGCGAAATTAATTTTGTTTTCCAATTTCACCCCATTTGGACTTTCCACATCATATGCAATATTAAATGGTGGCATTAGAAAGTACAACCTGTCCTGCAAAGAATAAGCCCTCATACAGTTATGTTAATGGAAAAATGTAAAAAAAACCATGGCTCTAGGAAGGCAGGTAGTAAAAATCGAATGGAAAATGGAAAATCACCTTGTCAGGAAGAATTTAAAAAAAAAGAAAAAGTATTCAGGAACCCTGTTTACTTTAGAAAAAAGACGACTGAGGGAAGATCAAATAACTATGTATAAATATATCAGGAGTCGGTACAGAGATATCTCCCATGATCTATTTATCCCCAGGACTGTGACTGTGACAAGGGGACACCCTTTGATTCTGGAGGAAATAAGGTTTGTACACAAATATAGAAGAGGATTCTTTACGGTAAGAGCAGTGAGACTATGGAACTCTCTGTCTGAGGAGGTGGTGATGGTAAGTTCACTAAAAGAGTTCAAGAGGGGCCTAGATGTATTTCCAGAAGGTAACAATATTACAGGTTATAGCTACTAGAGATGGGTTGTTGATCCAGGGAGTTATTCTGATTGGAGTCGGGAAGGAATTTTTTCCCCTAAAGTGGGGAAAATTGGCTTCTGCCTCACAGGGTTTTTTTTGCCTTCCTCTGGATCAACCTGTAGGATAACAGGTCGAACTGGATGGACAGATGTTTTTTTGGCCTTATAAACTATGTTACTATGTATGTTACTATCCCTTCTCCTTCTTAAAGGGGTTATTCCATAATTAATGTAAAAAAAAGAAAATCAGACATCATATAGTAAATGATAAGCTCTTTCTAACAAAGCTAGAACTAGCCTTGTACCTCACATGGATCCAGGGAATCCCCCATTCGTTGCTCCAATTGCTCTGCTGGCTTTATATCAAGATGGCAGCTCAAGGGGAGTGTCCTTTTTCAGGGGACATGTCTTTCTTCTGTAGCTCTCTCCCATCTCAGGAGATAGTTGAAGAATAAAACTGAGCATGTGTAGACTTCACAGTAAGTAGGACTAAGAAACAAGAAAAAAAAAGCAGGTGGAGCTATACAGATACATTTTATTGAATAACTCAGTAGCTATACTAAATGTTTAATTACATGTTTAATTACATGCAATTACAAAAGAATTCGGGTACAGTTGCTGGCTTGAAAACTGTATAATATTTTTTGTGGGACCAGCCCTTTAATATCTGAAATCTGGCCTACTCCTCATTAACATAGCTAGTCACAACCACTTTTCAAAACAGGAGTGAGAAGTGTAAAACTGCAAAAATGCCCAAAAGTTGACAAGTCCCTCTTGTGCAATTTTTTAAAGCCAGAATTCTGAAGTACAGGACTTGATAAATATTTTCCAGTATCTCTATAATCCATTGTGACCTTAAACAGTAATCCAAAAAACCCTCAGTATTTGATAGTGGCTACACCATATGCAGAAAGAAAAAAAAACACCATATGCAGTCCACAGTTATTAGATTGAGTTTTTGGCTCAAGAATAACTGTTAATAGTTTTTTCTGTAAAAGTATTTTTAATAGTTTTTTTTTTTTGCTGTAAGAGTAATTTAGCAATCTGCATTTGTCCTCTTAGAAAACATTATTCTGTATGTAAATAGCATATAATTTACTGGTATAAAGTGAATACAATGCTTGCAATAAATGATTGCCTGACTTTATAATAGTGTTTTTGACATGTCCCAGTTTAATTCTACCTTACATCCACATCATTACATCTGAATGCAATTAATGTCAGGGTCTTCAAGTGCTGAATCTGAACAAAATTGTTTGCATGGTTTACCATTGAGTAACAATGACAAAAATTATACAAAACATCACTACTCATTACACCCACAAGGGATGAAAAGTTCACAGAAATATAGGATATTAATTATTTCAAGTTATCTTTGTATAGTCAAACATTTGATTCCTTATATATTATTGTAAATTCTTTATGTCATTGATGGATCTGTGAGCAGTTCCATTTGCACGCTCATTAGAATGTTTGGATCCTTCTTTAGAAAACAAAGAGATTGCTTTAAGGATAGGGCCAATGACAGGGAAAGGTTTTCTTATGGTTGTATTCCCCAACACTTTGTTTTATATTACCCCCCAAAACTGCACAATTCTGTTGGATTAATTTGGACCTGAAAAAGAAAAAGAACAAAAAAATGCCTTTTTTATGAATAATAGAACAAAACATTTATACAATTTAATAAATAGCCCAATTGCAAACCCTCTCGGAGTGAGAGGGAAAAAAAAACATTACGAAAAGGCCCATGTTCTGGACCATACATCAAACTTATTTTAAGAGTTATACCAGATTTTTTTTTCATAAGTCTTTACTTTGTTGACCAGATGACTCTGGCCAACAATAAACACTGGAAGAATAAATCTATGTTTATAAGCCGAACCCTGTAATCTCTTGATGTCCCCAATAATGGAAACCTGGGGTTAAATGACAGCTATATCCCGGTTTTAATGTTAATAGCACTATAAACTTCCCGCCAAAACGTCTGTAAATAACTACAGCTCCAACATAGATGTAGAAAGTCAGCAAAGTCATGATCTCAAAAGTAAGAGATATATAGGTAGTGGCTCACCACTCTAGAGAGAATTAGATCTGAGGTGCTCCAACCAGCGATCTTACCCAAAAAAAGATCATGTAGTCATGATCTCCCCCAGGACAGCTCGGATTAAGCCTCCCATACATCTTCACCAAGCGAACTGGGAACAGGTAGAGACGATGTATTAAATTAAACTGTATCAACTTGAAATTGGTGGTAATTGTGCAGCCACTCATATTCCTAAAGGCCCTGTCCCAATTCACCTGATCCATACCAAGAACGTCTTTCTGCCATCTCCGCTGACCAGAGAAGGACACCCCGCCAGCCATAACTCTGACCAACCCTTTATATATATTAGATAATCGAAGCTTCTTCCCATCACCTACTTTTACTAATAAGTCTATTAAACCATTGTGTTGAACCGTGAATAACATTGACTTCCCAGTTGAGACATAAGCTGAATATAGCTGCCCGTATCTCAACCAGTCAAATTTTGTGATTCCTTCTAATTGCAAAATCTCTTCATATGCAAGCATAGACCCATCCCTAAACAGCTGAAATATATACTTTATTCCTGACCTATTCCAGAACCTATCCTGAGATAGATTCAAGAATTCACTCAAGTGTACCTTTCCCCATATTGGTGTAACCTCCAGTGAAGTAAAAATCCCTAATAAGTTTCTTAAATTATCCCACACCTTAACAAGAAGATTGGTCATAACTAGAGATGAGCAAGCACTAAAATGCTCGGGTGCTCGTTATTCGAGTCGAACTTTTCCCGATGCTCGGGTGCTCGTTTCGAGTAACGAACCCCATTGAAGTCAATGAGAGACTCGAGCATTTTTGCAGGGGACCAAGGCTCTGCCTAGGGAAGGCTGGGTGAAAACCTGGAAACCTCAGAAAATGATGGAAACACCACGGAAATGGACAGTAAACAGCAGGGGCAGCATGCATGGATGCCTCTGAGGCTGCCTAATCCCACCATTACCCCAAATTCTCAGGCAACAGCCTGGTGGTTACCCTCATGGCAATTGTGCTCACCCAGACAAAGAAAGGCGAGGCACATGCCCATCACATGTTAGGGAAGCACCCAACTAGGTGCAACGAAGGTCCATCACCGCCTGCAGGTGACACCACTGCTCATGCTGGCACTGCTGTGCTATCCCCGCCCCACTATACCCCTACTTCCCCTGACGAAGCCGCATCTCGGTGAAACATGTCGGGAGGGGTAGCGTGCAAATCTCTATTTTAGACAACACATTGGCTGGGACATCCCAGTGTATGCTGCAACAGAGAATAGGGTGATAGAGCTGATCCAACAATCGATATAAGGGCTATAGGTGTGTGAGAGTTACGTGTGTGTATAGGTCCAGACGCTATGCAGCCAGATCGAGGCCTGCAGAGGGAGAGATGTCTATATGCAGGTGTGTTCCAATAGGAGTCATAGGTGCCATGTATGAGGAAAGGTGGTGAAGTGCATCCATCAATTAAGATTGAAATAGGAGCAATCCTACAATTTAGGACACCAAGACCCTAGTAGCACAGATGCTTTACCATTAACAAATCAACAATGAAATACATGGCAGTTGACCAATTTCAGGTGTTGATCTGACAGTATAGATTAGTACCTGACTGGCCATTTTTGTCTCTTCACCCTTATAGTATATTGGAGAAACTAGATACCTGCCAATTGTTGATAGTTTTAATATAAACAGTGCTTTGGTGCAAAACAATTTCTTTTTAAATGAATAGTAATAAAGGTTATATTTTAGTTATATAATGATACCTCTATAAGGGAATTTTTATGGGCTGATACCCATTGGTTGCAGATCCCCGCCCCACGACGCAGGCATAAGCCTGACACATCATGGTGAAAGCGTAGTGACACCAACAAGT
>ONZH01028780.1:0-36703 GCA_900303285.1 Rhinella marina
AAACGCAATACAACCTGCGCCCGGTCTTGCTGCCACTGCCTCTTCCCCTTTGTTGTGTGCTGCCACTGCGGTCCAGACCTCCAGCCAGGACACCTCCACATCTGCCTCTGCCTCGGCTACTTTGGGGCCTTCTCCTTCAGCCTCCCCTTCCCCCGCATCTTCGCTTGCACCTTCACACTCCTCGTCCCATCAACTGTCCATCTCGCAGGCGTTCGACCGCAGGCGGAAGTACGCCTCGAGTCACCCCCAAGCCCAAGCCTTAAACTGCCACATCTCCAAACTGCTGGCCCTGGAGATGTTGCCGTTTAGGCTTGTGGAGACGCAGGCCTTCAGCGACCTGATGGCGGCTGCCGCACCTCGCTATTCCGTCCCCAGCCGCCACTACATTTCCCGGAGTGCCATCCCGCCCTGCACCAGCACGTGTCGCGTAACATCAGGCGGGCCCTGAGGTACGCAGTCAGCGCAAAGGTCCACTTGACCACCGACTCGTGGACAAGCGCTAGCGGCCAGGGACGCTACATCTCTTTGACGGCACACTGGGTGAATGTAGTGGAAGCGGGGACGGGGTCGCAAACAGAGACGGCCTACTTACCACCCCCGCCCAAGATTGCCAGCATGGGTTCTGATAAACCCCCCTCCTCCTCCTCCTCCTCTGCCTTAACATCGCCCTCAGCCGCTAGCTGGAAGCGTTGCAGCACTGGCGCGGGGAGACGTCAGCAGGCGGTGCTTAAACTCATCAGCTTGGGCGACAGGAAGCACAGCGCCCCAGAGGTGAGGGACGCCATATTGCAGCAGACGGAGATGTGGCTGTCGCCGCTGCAGCTAGGACCAGGCATGGTCGTGTGCGATAACGGCCGTAACCTGGTGGCGGCTCTGGAGCTTGCCGAACTCAATCACGTACCATGCCTGGCCCCACGTTTTTAATCTGGTAGTCCAAAAATTTCTAAAGACTTACCCCAACCTGGCAGAGCTACTGGTGAAAGTGCGGCGCTTGTGCGCTCACTTCGGAAGTCAACTGTAGCTGCTGCTAGCTTAAAAAAACTCCCAGCAACGCCTCCATTTGCCTGAACATCGGCTGTTGTGCGACCTGCCCACTCGCTGGAATTCCACCTATTCCATGTTGGCCAGGGTGTGTGAGCAGCAGAGAGCATTGATGGAGTACCAGATTATGAATCCACGCGTGCCTCCAACTCAGCTCCCTCAGTTTGCCAACCACGAGTGGCCATGGATGGCAGACGTATGCGATGTACTGCGTATCTTTGAGGAGTCCACCAAGAAGGTCAGCAGCGAGGACGCTATAGTGAGCGTAACCATCCCGCTCCTATGCGTCCTTAAAGAATCGCTCATCGCAATAAGGGAGAACGCATTGCACGCAGAGGAGACGGGGGTAGGAGGAGACGCAACGGAGCTACACAGTCAGACCCACACTTTTGTCTGCTTCACGGTGGCAGTTGCAGGAGGAGGAGGATGAGGAGGAGGAGGACGACGTGGAGGTGGCTGTGGAAGAGGAGGAGGATGCTGGCGGCGAGGGTAGCAGTCAGGCTGTGTGCATCCCATTGGTTCAGCGCGGATGGGGCGGAGAGGAGGCGGAAGAGGAAGAGGAGGAAATGGCAAGTGATCCTTTTGGTGGGGGCAGTGACGTCATGCCTATTCAGAGTCTGGCACACATGGCTGACTTCATGCTGGGCTGCTTTTCCCGGGACACACGTGTTGTCCGGATAGTGGAGAACAAACTGTACTGGGTCCTTCGCA
Organism: Rhinella marina; assembly: GCA_900303285.1. NCBI lineage: Eukaryota > Metazoa > Chordata > Amphibia > Anura > Bufonidae > Rhinella > Rhinella marina. The sequence goes on from ONZH01028780.1 coordinate 1,753, forward strand.
CTCCTGGACCCCCGGTATAAAGATAACGTCTCCTCTTTTATTCCGGTAGAGGAGAGGAACGAATCGATTGCTGGAATACCAGAGGGAACTCGTGCAGAACATGATGGAGATTTTCCCACCCATCCATCGCTGGCGGCAGAGAGGAGAGGGTCTCCCAGAGTCCCACAACATCATCAGGCCCACAGCCACCAGGGGAACACTCTCCAAGGTGTGGGACACGTTCATGGCACCCCTCGTGCAACTTCCATCACTGCGGGGCCCGCTATCAGCAGGAGGGACAAGTATCGGCGAATGTTGCGGGAGTACCTGGCAGACCGTACCCCTGTCCTCCCGATCCCTCGGCGTCCTACACTTACTGGGTCTCCAAGTTGGACACGTGGCTGGAACTGTCCTGTACGCCTTGGAGGTGCTTGCCTGCCCTGCCGCCAGCGTGCTATCAGAAAGGGTGTTCAGCGCAGCCGGGGGCATTATAACGATAAGCGCAGCCGCCTGTCAACCGACAGTGCCGACAGGCTGACGCTAATCAAAATGAACAGCAAGTGGATTGACCCGGACTTTGCTTCTCCAACAGTGGAAAGCAGCCAAAAGTGAAGTGCCATCTGTATGAAGTGCCATTTCCTCCTCCACCTCCTCCTCCTCCTCCTTTACCGCCTTAGAATTGCTCCGTAAAAAAAAAAATATATATTTATGGCTCACCTCTTGGGCCTACAAACAATTTTTAAGAGGTCTCACCTCTTGGGCCTCCACATAATTTTTAAGAGGTCTCACCTCTTTGGCCTCCACATAATTTTTAAGAGGTTTCACCTCTTGGGCCTCCACATAATTTTTAAGAGGTCTCACCTCTTGGGCCTACAAACAATTTTTAAGAGGTCTCACCTCTTGGGCCTACAAACAATTTTTCTCATGCCTCACCTCTTGGGCCTACAAACAATTTTTAAGAGGTCTCACCTCTTGGGCCTCCCACATAATTTTAAGAGGTTTCACCTCTTGGGCCTCCACATAATTTTTAAGAGGTCTCACCTCTTGGGCCTACAAACAATTTTTAAGAGGTCTCACCTCTTGGGCCTACAAACAATTTTTCTCATGCTTCACCTCTTGGGCCTACAAACAATTTTTAAGAGGTCTCACCTCTTGGGCCTCCACATAATTTTTAAGAGGTTTCACCTCTTGGGCCTCCACATAATTTTTAAGAGGTCTCACCTCTTGGGCCTCCACATAATTTTTAAGAGGTCTCACCTCTTGGGCTACAAACAATTTTCTCATGCCTCACCTCTTGGGCCTACAAACAATTTTTAAGAGGTCTCACCTCTTGGGCCTCCACATAATTTTTAAGAGGTTTCACCTCTTGGGCCTCCACATAATTTTTAAGAGGTCTCACCTCTTGCGCCTACAAACAATTTTAAGAGGTCTCACCTCTTGGGCCTACAAACAATTTTTAAGAGGTCTCACCTCTTTGGGCCTCCACATAATTTTTAAGAGGTCTCACCTCTTGGGCCTACAAACAATTTTTCTCATGCCTCACCTCTTCGGCCTACAAACAATTTTTAAGAGGTCTCACCTCTTGGGCCTACAAACAATTTTTATTAATGGCTCACCTCTTGGGCCTTAATACAATTGTTAAGAGGTCTCACCTCTTGGGCCTCCACATAATTTTAAGAGGTCTCACCTCTTGGGCCTACAAACAATTTTTAAGAGGTCTCACCTCTTGGGCCTACAAACAATTTTTATTATGGCTCACCTCTTGGCCTTATACAATTTTTAAGAGGTCTCACCTCTTTGGCCTCCACTTAATTTTTTCGAGGGCTCACCTCTTGGGCCTCCACATAATTTTTTCGAGGGCTCACCTCTTGGCCTCCATATAATTTTTTCGAGGGCTCACCTCAAGCTAACTTGCGCACTCATTAAAATATTTTCACAACAAGGACCTAAGAGCCCTCGATGGGGAGAGCTTTGTGTGGGGGCCTGTTATAGGGAAGAGATGCGGCCCTACGGGCTCTAGCCTGCCTTCTCCATGAGCCTCTGGCCAGCCCACGGCCTCTTCCTGCCTTTTGCGGTCCTACGCATCCCTCAACATCCCCACTGCTTTACCTGCTAGACATGACACTGGGCCAGGTCGGATCACTGACTTCGTCATACTCAACCACCTCCTCTTACACTGCCTCACTTTGCTACAACAGCCTCCCTTGCTGGCAACCGTGTCTCATCATCGTCCCTAATCATTTTACACTTTAGTGCCCGTTCCACACCACCATCAGCTAGAGATGGAGCTTGCTCCAGTGTTTGGGCATCAGAACAAACAAAATCCTCAGATAGCTCCTGCGATTCTTGCATGGGTGGGAACACTGGGTTGATAACATTGGGCAGGTTGGGAGGAAGGAGGGTCAGAGTGAGGTCCCTGCAGTTTCTGCAGGCGATCGACGAGACTGGACTTTGTGGACTTGACTGGGTGGTGGACAGATTTAAAAGGAGAATCTAGAAGGAGAAGGAGGGGTTTGCCGAGCTGTCTGTAAGGGTTGCGGAAATCCAGACAGAACCAAGGCCCAAAACTTGGGTGGGGGTAGCAGGTTTGCCCGTCCCCGCCTCCACAACATTCACCCAGTGTGCCGTCAGGGAGATGTAGCATCCCCGGCCTCAAACCAAAGTGTTGGTGGTCAAATGGCCTTTTGCAGTAACCGTGTTACTCGGGCGTGGATGATGTTTTGGGACATGTGCCTGGCAAGGCAGGGATGGCACAGAGGGAAAAATAGTGATGGCTTGATTGCTTTCCCCCTTGCCTATGCCATCTGTGGTTGTCATAGGCAACGTGATTTTAAGGGGTGCAGAATTTTATCTTCTTTTTGTCTAGTTTGGCTTGGGGTCCATGGCAATGTAGAGGAAAGAAGGTTTCCTTGTATGGTCTCACTTTACAGAGAGGTTACATTGTCTTTGGAGTGTATTGTTGAGAGGCTGTGATAGTGGCGTAATAGTGCGACTTGGGCGCGTTATATGCACCCAGACATGCTTCCCCTGCTGTCCTAGTTGCATTCCAGCAGTGTTGGCATCCTTTTCTGAGGTTTCAGGGTGGACTTGGTGACCTCCAAGTGGTCGAATTGAGATTTCCAAGTGGCGAGCATTTTTTTCCCATAGACTTTAATGGGATTCGATATTCGGTCGAATAGTCGAATTTCGCAGTCTATTCGAATCGAATTTCGAACTTTCGAATATTTCACTACTCGCTCATCTCTAGTAGCTACCCCTCTGAGTTATGCGCACACCAAGGGTAGGTCTCAATAGAGGAACAACAGAAACCCAGAGTGTTGAGGAAAACAAGAAAAGACTGGAGTTACATCAGCCTATGGACCCCATTAGCACCCAGTGTGAGACATGCACTACTTTACATAATGTAAAGGGAAGTGTTAAGTGCATAGATGTATGTATGTTTATATATATATAAGGTAGCAAGCGGATGTGCATCTCAACAGCCTGTATCTCCTAGTGTTTTAAACCTGCACTGGGAAAAAAAAAAAACAGATTAAGATGAGGGGTAAATTGACTTTGAAGATTTGTGGCCTATCCCACTGACCCAGGCTATGCCCTTGGTTTGTCACTCACAGTGCTCTGAGAAATTGCTGCAGCCTTTCCTTGCCCATCCCAGCCTCTAACAGTGTTGCGGAAACTTTGGGATTTGATCTTTCGACTTGAGGGTTCCGAGGAGCTGCTTGGAAGACCTAGTGACATCTAAACTGAAAAAGGCCTGTTCAGCTTTTATTCCCTTTATTTCCACCCTAGCAAGGGCCAATTTCATGTAAAGACTTCTACTTTTTTTGTACAAATTCTTGCACTACTTTGACCTTTCACGAATCAGGGTTGATAAAATACAGCAATCCTACCTTGAGAGGTTCCAAAATCACATCACAACAAATTCTAACTTTGTCTAAACTCATGATTTCCACTATAGGACCTATTCCCTTTAAAGGATAACTCTGAGGCTGAATATGGTGAAGGGGAAGGCTCTCTCATTAACAATGATCTGCCAGTCTCTTGGTCATTCTTGCTAAAGGCCTGAACCCACTTGCCCAAGACCTTCAGGACATAAAGCAGGACATGAGACACATTGCCTTCAGATTTTAGGTGTTGAAAGCTGCCTTATCAAATGTAAAATAGCATACCTAAGCTACAGCTCACTATTCTCCAGAAACATCTCAAAACAGCTTTCACTCATCTGGAAGACCAGGATAACTAGGGCCATAAGAACAAATAACGCTTCAGAGCTCTCCCTAAGTCCTACACCCCTTAATTTCTCCCTTCAACTATCAAATCATCTTGACTATGCTGGAAGACCAGTATCCTCACCGTCCAGGATTTTGCACCCTCACATTTATCAAATGGAGAATTTTAAAACCGTTCATTGATGCCCTTTGCTTGGAAAAATTCTATACAGATGGCTATTCCCCATCAGCTTGGCCACTTCACTGTTGTAAGTGATAGATCAGTGACAAGAGAGATGAGTGTTGTCACATCAGAGTTTGGCCTGACCAGGCCTCACTCGATTGCTCACCCTCAATCCTCTAGGGAAGTGATAGATATCAGAGAAGAGATATGAGATATGCCATTTATCACTATGAAGACCTTGAAGACCTATTGAAAAAGTCCTGGTAAGGAGCTACCTTCCCTTCCCCTACATCGACCACCAACACCATAGGAAAAAGTCTCAACAGGCAAATTTTGTAAAGGAAAAAGGAAGGCTGGAAAGCTAAATCTGAAGAGATATTTAGTGGACAATACTTGCTTTGGTCATTACAAATATTGTATGTTTGCTTAAGCTATGATTACTATTTGGGTTATTTAATTATCCATGCACCTTTATTATCTGTGCTAGAGTTGTACCTTATATGTTAGTAGTTTATGCCAGTTAATTTTCAACTTTGGGATAATCCTGTTGCTGAAATGTTAATTAATCTTTTTGTATCTGCCTGTAATGCTGACGCTATTCTCCCCTTCGTGTTACTTGTTAATCCCTATTGGCCTTTAGAATTACTGATTTTTTAGACTGGGAGTTAAAGGGGTTGCTGATGTAATTTTAGAGTATTTTACTGTCCTCCGATGGACTTGAATCTGATCCAGAATCAGTAGTCCATTTGTTGTTTTTTTATTTTTTTAACGATCAGCTCTGCCCCTGTAGTCAGTCAACATCTAGGATTTCTGGCGAGGTTCTTGCCATTAAAAGACCTTGCCTAGGTCAAAATCCAATTTAACTCTGATAAACTTGCCCCTTTTTTTTCTCTTATTTAATTTTTTTATTGGGACAACTGTGTATCCACCGCCCTTTGGAATGATTGAAATTGTGCTGCAGTTAAACATAGTTGCGCTTCACACTTGGATTTCTTCAACTCGTACTGTGACATGTTCGTGAATCAACCTTTCCAGTACAGTCCTCTACTGGATTTTAGAGTATTCCTAATGTGCTGTTTTCCATTTTTAGACAAAAGCACTATCATGCTGATATTGTGAAATGTTTTTATATACTCTCAGGCCGTAGGGTACACAGTCACATTCCACATACAATTGCAGTGTTTGATTAAACCAAAATAGTGTTTCAGCTAAGTTTGTGATACATAATTCCAGTACATGAGTACTGATTACTTTAAGGTCATTATTGTTCGTACATGCTGTAAAAAAGTAAATCACATACTCCCATCTCAGAACTTTTGCACTAATTCTAACACCTGTGACTAGAGATGAGCAAATGTTTAAAAAATTAGATTCAGATGGTTCGTCGAATATTCCCCAAAAAATGTGATTTGATCAGAAATTATTTGTGACGAATTGCGTTTAAAATCAGCTATTTTTTGGCTGCAGAGAGCCTGTATTAGTGTACAACACTGTGCATTGCAAAAAGATGCATGGGTAGTCCACTGTAGTAGTGAAACAGTTACTTTGTGTCAGTAAAACAGGCAGTTGACAGGCGTTACTCTTAGAATCACTTTACACTTTACTTATTTATATAACTTATATAACTCAAGAGTGAAGTTATCCTTACAGGTCAATGATAGCGTTAGGTATAAAGAACAACACAGTTGCCCCAGATTGTACTATAGAGTGAAAGAGTGCACTCCTGTCACGTCAGCTGTTTCCTCATAGATTTCTACAAAACCTGTACAAGTAGTGGTCCCAGTGGAGTGGAGAGGGTGTCAGCATTAAGTTTTTGCTGATGTCATACTTTATTTTTTCCTTCTACTGATCATCACAAGAACAACCCCCAAAAAATGGATCCTGTCATTTGTGCTTCTGCCTTTACACGGTCAGCATTTGGTCAGTAATCCATCATTATTGATAAGGAAAAAAAAAACAGGAGAGGATCCAAAACAGAGATGACATGTGATTGTAATATTTGCCTGGCTTTTGTGTTTTGTATCCACTTCTGTTTTTGCCTTCCAAATCATGAGAATATCCTGATGCAAATTACAGTGGGGAAAAAAAGTATTTAGTCAGCCACCAATTGTGCAAGTTCTCCCACTTAAAAAGATGAGAGAGGCCTGTAATTGTCATCATAGGTAGACCTCAACTATGAGAGACAAAATGAGAAAACAAATCCAGAAAATCACATTGTCTGATTTTTAAAGAATTAATTTGCAAATTATGGTGGAAAATAAGCATTTGGTCACCTACAAACAAGCAAGATTTCTGGCTCTCACAGACTTGTAACCTCTTCTTTAAGAGGCTCTTCTGTCCTCCACTCATTACCTGTGGTAATGGCACCTGTTTGAACTTGCTATCAGTATAAAAGACACCTGTCCACAACCTCAAACAGTCACACTCCAAACTCCACTATGGTGAAGACCAAAGAGCTGTCGAAGGACACCAGAAACAAAATGGTAGACCTGCGCTAGGCTGGGAAGACTGAATCTGCAATAGGCAAGCAGCTTGGTGTGAAGAAATCAACTGTGGGAGCAATAATTAGAAAATGGAAGACATACAAGACCACTGATAATCTCCCTCGATCAGGGGCGCCACGCAAGATGTCACCCCGTGGGGTCAAAATGATCACAAGAACTGTGAGCAAAAATCCCAGAACCACAAGGGGGGACCTAGTGAATGACCTGCAGAAAGCTGGGACCAATGTAACAAAGGCTACCGTCAGTAACACACTATGCTGCCAGGAACTAAGATCCTGCAGTGCCAGATGTGTCCCCCTGCATGAGCCAGTACATATCCGGGCCTGTCTGAAGTTTGCTAGAGAGCATTTGGATGTTCCAGAAGAGTATTGGGAGAATGTCATATTGTAAGATATAGTCATATCAAATGAAGATATGGTCATATAAAATGTCTTATGAGTTGTTTTAATGGTGTTATGAAACCATATCAGATTTGTGGAGTCATTGATATTGCAGATGAAAAGGTTTGCTAATTACTATTCTTGGGGTCAATTGTTTTAGAGAAGCCTTTGTATTTCTAAATCAGGATGTCTACAAAGTGTTTACAATAATTTAAATTTCTAAGGCATCCTGAGGGCAGATGGACTCTCCCGTCCAAATACGAATACTAGATGGTATCACAACCAGACGTGATGTCTCTAGTCTAGTGTGATCTTATCACAATGTGCAAATGACGGGAGAATAGAGTTGTTATAATATGCAAGTTGCGGGAATATATGACACCTTTTATTCTCCTGGAGCATCTTGGGAAAGAACACACAGAGAAAACCAGCCTTTGAAGTAGGCTGATGGGAGGGGGTAAGTTCAACCTCCTAAAATTAGTATAAAACATGGGCAAAATTTGACATGGGGGGAAAAAGGACAGGTAAGAAAGAAGGACAGGTAAGTAGGAAGGACAGGTCAGAAAGAGAACTAAGTGGCCTGGGAGAACCTGGATTCAGTAGCTATATTTCAATGATTCTGCATTACTGAATGGTTGTTATGATTGTTATTAGGTTGTGTAATATTGTTTTGGTCAACAGGTTGTTTTTATGATTTATGTCCAGGGTTATTTTTTTTGCCAGGAACTTGTGAAATTGTGGTTCTGTCCTACATAAATAGGTGTTATAGTGTTAAATATTTGTTTATTGCTTCACATGGTTTTCTTTATGTTATGGTAATTGGTTTATTGATATGTTATCAATATTAATTCTGCTCAATTGATTCTGTAAATAATATATTTTTCTCTTTTTTCCAATGCACACTTTTGTTGGTGTGCTTTCTTTGCTGACCGTCCCCTAGAACTTACGTGGGAATATTTTTATTGCTCAATATTATTATCATCTTATTTAATATTAATATTGTCAATAATCATATTTCTTACAATATGGTCAGATGAAACCAAAGTAGAACTGTTTGGTAGAGGTAGAGACTCAACTCATGTTTGGAGGAGAGTGAATGCTGAGTTGCATCCAAAGAACACCATACCTACTGTGAAGCCTTGGGGTGGCAATATCATGCTTTGGGGCTGTTTCTCTGCAAAGGGACCAGGGCGACTCATCAGCGTACATGAAAGAATCAATGGGGCCATGTATCGTGAGATTTTGAGTGCAAACCTCCTTCCATCAGCAAGGGCATTGAAGATGGAACGTGGCTTGGTCTTTCAGCATGACAATGATCCCAAGCACACCACCAGGACAACGAAGAAGTGGCTTCGTAAGAAGCATTTTCAGGGTCCTGGAGTGGCCTAGCCAGTCTCCAGATCTCAACCCCATACAAAACCTTTGGAGGGAGTTGAAAGTCCGTGTTGCCCAGCGACAGCCCCAAAACATCACTGCTGTAGAGGAGATATGCATGGAGGAATAGGCCAATATACCCACAACAGTGTGTGCCAACATTGTGAAGACTTACAGAAAACATTTGACCTCTGTCATTGCCAACAAAGGATATATAACAAAGTATTGAGATGAACTTTTGTTATTGACCAAATACTTATTTTCCACCAAAATTTGCAAATAAATTCTTTAAAAATCAGACAATGTGATTTTCTGGATTTGTTTTCTCATTTTGTCTCTCATAGTTGAGGTCTACCTATGATAGGCCTCTCTCATCTTTTTAAGTGGGAGAACTTGCATAATTGGTGGCTGACTAAATACTTTTTTACTTTTTTCCCCACTGTAAGTGATACAGGTCTTATGGATTCTCCAAAGACAGGATCCATTGTGTTTTTCTTTTTGCCATTAGGGACACCAATGGCCCAGTTACAGTGTGGAGAGGGTGGAAACCACATGAGGAGTCAAAATAATGGCTCAGTCACAGAGTGGTGAGGCGGTAACCTCATGAGGAGTCAACATGGTGGTCAGTAACAGAGTGGTGAGGGTGGCAAAAGCATGAGAAGTAAACTTAGTGGCCCAGTTACAGAGTGGTGAGGCGGCAACAACATGAGGATTCAGCACAGTGGCCCAGTTCCGTTTTGTGGAGGGTGGCAACTGCATGAGGAGTCAATATAGTGGCCCAGTCACAGAGTAGGGAGGGTGGCAACCGCATGAAGAAACAGCTCTTTTTTTCACAACGTTTTGGTGTGGCTCCCAGACTGATCTAGTCTGATGCATCAGACACTGGCATGTGGAAATCCTGGCTGATCCACATCTGATTCATCTTTACAAAGGTCAGTCTCTCCAAATTTTGGGTGGAAAGGCGAATTCTCCTTGGATTAACTATGCCCCCCACTGTACTAAATACTCACTCTGATGCCACATTCAGAGTTATCCTTTAAGGAGGGTGAAGAAAAGTGCTCACTAGAGAGTCCAGACTTAAAGGGGTATTACCATCTCACAAATGTAGTTTGTATAGTTAGATATAGCTATACCAATATTTTTACTAATAGAATGTATTTATATAAAATGAATCGTTTAGAAGATTTACCTATTTGTATATCCATTGTCCCACACACATCAGTCAGGCTGTTGCCCCTGGTTATGGCCACCATGGCCATGTGGTAGTGGTGGTCAGCTTGCTGTTGTTAAAACCCGCTGTGAGGTAACTGCTATATTGTGAACACACATTGCATGAGCATGCACAGATACATCTTAGGGTACTTTCACATCTGCGTTTTGGACGCTACCAGTCCAAAACTTAATGGTCAGGACTTTATAAATGGATCCTGCTCCATAGAGATGAATTGATCTTGGAACAGGATCTGATTCTCTGCGTTTTGGAAATGCAGACACAAATGCTACAACCCTAAGATGTGTCTGCGCATGCTCATTCAATGTGCGTTTACAATACAGCAGTTACCTCACAGCGGGAAATACAAATAGGAAAATCTTCTAAACGGTACATTTTATATAAATACATTCTATTAGTAATATTATTGGTAGGGCTATATCTAACTACAGTACAGACCAAAAGTTTGGACACACCTTCTCATTCAAAGAGTTTCTGTATTTTCATGACTATGAAAATTGTAGATTCACACTAAAGGCATCAAAACTATGAATTAACACATGTGGAATTATATACTTAACATAAAAGTGTGAAACGACTGAAAATATGTCTTATATTCTAGGTTCTTCAAAGTAGCCACCTTTTGCTTTGATTACTGCTTTGCATACTCTTGGAATTCTCTTGATGAGCTTCAAGAGGTAGTCACCTGAAATGGTATTCCAACAGTCTTGAAGGAGTTCCCAGAGATGCTTAGCACTTGTTGGCCCTTTTGCCTTCACTCTGCGGTCCAGCTCACCCCAAACCATCTCGATTGGATTCAGGTCTGGCGAATCCCCCATCACTCTCCTTCTTGGTCAAATAGCCCTTACACAGCCTGGAGGTGTGTTTGGGGTCATTGTCTTGTTGATAAATAAATGATGGTCCAACTAAACGCAAACCGGATGGAATAGCATGCCGCTGCAAGATGCTGTGGTAGCCATGCTGGTTCAGTATGCCTTCAATTTTGAATAAATCCCCAACAGTGTCACCAGAAAAGCACCCCCACACCATCACACCTCCTCCTCCATGCTTCATGGTGGGAACCAGACATGTAGAGTCCATCCGTTCACCTTTTCTGCGTCGCACAAAGACACGGTGGTTGGAACCAAAGATCTCAAATTTGGACTCATCAGACCAAAGCACAGATTTCCACTGGTCTAATGTCCATTTCTTGTGTTCTTTAGCCCAAACAAGTCTGCACTTGGGGACACTTTCAAAGTTTTTTTTCTTTACTTAGCTGCTTTTTTCTTGCCATAATTCAAATTCTAACAGTCTATTCAGTAGGACTATCAGCTGTGTATCCACCTGACTTCTGCCCAACACAACTCATGGTCCCAACCCCATTTATAAGGCAAGAAATCCCACTTATTAAACCTGACAGGGCAAACCTATGAAGTGAAAACCATTTCAGGTGACTACCTCTTGAAGCTCATCAAAAGAATGCCAAGAGTGTGCAAAGCAGTAATTAAAGCAAAAGGTGTCTACTTTGAAGAACCTAGAATATAAGACATATTTTCAGTTGTTTCACACTTGTTTTGTTAAGTATATAATTCCACATGTTTTAATTCATAGTTTTGATGCCTTCAGTGTGAATCTACAATTTTCATAGTCATGAAAATACAGAAAACTCTTTGAATGAGAAGGTGTGTCCAAACTTTTGGTCTGTACTGTATACAAACTACATTTGTGAGATGGGAATACCCCTTTAAGTTGGCCCTTTTGTTGTTCAGATCATGTGACAGTCCCACTAAAAATGGGCCTATTGGCAAGTATAATTTTGAATAGTTGCCCCTCCAATCACCCAACAAATAGTTGGGTGAATTAAAAAATGGAAATTACTTATTATGCATTTTGCACTTGAGCAGCTTCAGTCTTATTTGAGATCATGTGGCTTATCACTTCACAGATGGTATAGGTACTTATACTCTAGATGTTTCCATTTAATTTAGAGCTTCGGCTACTCTATAGGGGCAGACATTCAAAAATTATATAGTTTGAAAGCTGGTATTATATTGCAGTGTAAAGTCATTGTATTCTTCAATGAAAGTTCGCTGTGCATACACAACCAACTATCTGCTGAGAATGTGGGAATGGGGGAATGTCCCAATTGTTGAATCCCATAATCAGATTTCTGGCATGTCAGATTTATATTCCGTAGTCCTCAATTGCAATTACAGACTGCCTCTGTCGTGAGTGCATCCTTCCTGCGTTACCATTATGCAAGGTGATATGCTTCTGGTATGGAGTACTAACTAGGATTGCATGCCTATCACCATCATAACACATGGTCATTATATGACTGTTTAAAGCTCATATAGAGGCAAACCCAATATGCAGTCCTGTAAACCTTACCTGATGTACAGTAGTTTGACTATTCTACACTCGATTGGAAGAAACATTCTATATACAAACAATTCTAAATATATATGTGAACCATTAATATATTTTTTCTGAAAGATAATTACAATTTATTTGGTGTGTTTCAAATCGTATATTTTTCTAGAATAACTCATGTAAATAATTGTCTTGATTGGTAATTTACTATAAAGGGAACTATAAATGAATATGTTTATTTCAGATTTCAAAGCATATTTTTTATTTTCCTGGTTTATCTGCCTAATGTCAACTATTAAAGATGGAAGAAAAATATCCTAGTTATAGCACTTTGGCAAGTTTTGAGCTGTATTTTAAGTAAAATATCTAATTTAGTAAACATCCACAGCTATTCTTATTCTTCCTGTAATAAAAAATAATTTAAACATTTTTATATAGTTCGTGCCTCAAAGAAGTTGGAGGTTTAGAACTGGCAATTGTCCAAATGGCTATTCATCTTGTTTAATTTATTATAAACATGAATGTGCAGTTGAATATATAATGGTTGATAATGCAGGGATGTTCATTGATGCATGTGTGCTATTGATCCATAAAAGATCAATCTGAAAAAAATCTAAGAAAAACTGACATCCTCTGCCCCTCTGATCCTAAATGTACTTTTTCACTTACATTTAAATGCACAAAACAACTTAGGGACAACACTGTAATATAGCTTAATCCCATAGCTGTAACATGCAATATTAATGGCATCCATTGTATCATGAGACATGTCTTTAGGATGGTAGGCTATATTTATTTAAAGAGATTTTGTGGTTCAGCAGATAATGGCTGTTCTTTGTATGAAGAAGTTATCTATTTTTTCAAATACACTTTGTCAATCAATTCCTTTGCTTTCTGTCATTTATTAGGAACCCTCACTGTGTATGTCTATGGGATAACGTTACAGTAGTGTTATAAGAGCTAACACATTGGACCAGTGTGTCCATCACATGACCAGAACAGATTTTTCCCTGGGTGTAAACAACCAAGGTTCCTTTTGAAATACTGCAAACAGAGAGCCTGAGAATTGTAATTTATTGATACATAAAGTATACTTGAAAATTGATTGTAGAAACCATTATAGCCCATTATAAATTGTAGGGGATGTACAATAAAAGAGAATGTTTTTTTTGGAGTAAGTATATAGACTAATGCTAGATCTACTCTTGCTTGTACATATTTATTTCTTTTATAGCGCTGACATATTCCGCAGCGCTTTATATACATTAGCATTAAGCTGACCTCAATGGGGCTCACAATCTAAGTTCCCTATCCGTATGTCTTTGGAGTGTGGGAGGAAACCCATGCAAACACACAGAGAAAATACAAACTCCATACAGATGTTTTCCTTGGTCTGATTCGAACCTAGGCCCTTCAAGGCACCAGTGCTAACTACTGAGCCACCATTCAGCTGACATGGTAGAAACGTTTGAAGCATGCAGCTTAAGGTATTTCCTAGACACATGCAGGCTCGTACTGACTCACAAGGGAACAAGTGAATCTCCTGGTGGGTCCCTGAGCAAAGGTGGGCCCCTACTCCCACCCCTTGCACAAGTGGTACCTGCCAAAGTATACTAACTGCAATGCTATCATCTATCACCTTGCAGCATCTTGCTGCTGCCTGCCATTGTGTGAGCATGTGTTCCTGGCTCACGTATCTAGGCACTGGACATATGTATCTGTCTGCCTTTGACTGACATTTAATTAAAATGCATACCACATAGTATTAGTTGAATACATTTCTCAGAATAACAAAAACGCTACGGTATTCCAACATATACCGACCAAATGTCTGCCAAAAGGACACTTTACGCATACATTGAACTAATAAAACTCTATAGGCACATTAGACATTTATGTCAGGAAATTTTCCCAGCAGATGCTGGTAGAACCTAAATACCCTAATACTACAGTATACTAAGTATTTTTATTTGTTGAAAAATAAACAAAGTAAGACAATTGGTGGTACATTAGATGTGAATGAATAATGTTTGTCTATTTTAAAAAACAATTATTCCAAACCATACCAAATGTCCTACATACTAAGATTTTTTAAATTTCTGTCTTTCAAATAGTTTCATTTTGATTTATTATTGTGATTTGGGAAATCTTGAATTGACATTGTTTGCATAGATATATCTATCTGTTACATCCAAATTGTGTGTGCCTAGGAGACGTTGTTTGTTGTCCAAAAAAACATTAACTTATTGAGGAAAAAATCTGCACTTACACTCATCAGATAGTTATTTCTCAATCCTTATCATTTTACAACAGTGAGTAACAGATAGAGTTCACTCAAGTGAAATGCTCTTTAAAGATAGGTCATTCTCTTAAAAATCAATGAATCCTTGCAATAAGCAATTAGCTTAGCCTGCCATGCTGAGCACATGAAAGTGTCACTTGGATAAAAAAGCCTAAAAACTGAGATATATGTGCATCATCTCTTTAGGTTTATTTCATTAGGACTTAATAAAAGTCTAAAACACCAGGAGTTCCAAAGCTGAAAATTTGTATCTCTAAATTATCATCTATTACGGCTTATGACACAAATCAAACTTACATTTCAAATAGGTATTTAGGTATTGTTCATCACAGCTTTTGTTACAAAGATTTATTGAATAAATAAGAGAAAATGGATCCGTGCTGCTTTCACAACAGGGCGAATTCAGGAAAAAAGGTTCCACTACCGATCACTCCGGAGCTTCAGAAATCAATCCTAAACTCCTTCCACATAATCAGTCACTGCTTTTCATTCCATGCGGTCATTAACTTCTCAATATCTCCTTCCTCAAGCTCCTATTGCTCAAAGCAGAAAGAGATACAAATAGTGAAGTACCACAAGATAAGGAATAAAATCACAGGATTTATTATACACAATAGGATATATTGAAAACAAGCATATCATAGAAACACTGTATTGACCCAGGTTTCACCACTCCTTCATCAGGTGTGTATACTACAGATCTCAGTTCAGAGTTCTTATTTTTCAAAAAGAACTCCGAAGCTTTTTCGATTTTCTTTGGGCGAAGCACCATTTTACTGTCCATTTTGGGAAGCAAAACCACAAGGAGGAAAATGAGGCATCATCACATGACACGATTGCGATTGCGGACAAGAATAGGACATGCTCTATATTTTTTTGTAATAACAAGGAATGGAGGGCTCACACTGCAATAATGGATATAGTAGGTGCACTGGTCTTTCTGGTTCACCTAATACCAGAGAAAAGAGAGAGTGTACAAAGACCGTAAAGGGACCTGCACTCAATTGCTGAGATTGTATGGAATTTTAATCATAAAAATAATACAAATAATACACAGTGCAATATAATAAAAAATAATAAATAATAAAAAATCCCTTAAAAAGTAGTGGGCTTATTGTAGCACACTCTAGGACAATCAGTCCTCAATAGATAGTTCTGCAGAAAATTATTAACAGTCCGGTAGATCTATTAATCATGGGTTAGTAACCTCCAGTTTTGATATAGGTGATAACAGTTCAATATATGGAATAGACAGCGTGAGTCGATGTAACCATCCAACTAGGTGCAAGATTGGTAGGCTCTGATCACTTTATCAAAATCTGGGGGATTCCGATCCTCTCGCTACATAGTCCGTGGAAGACACAATGTTAGGTATATATTTCACGATGATATGAAGATCTCCATTGGAGTACTTACTCCGTGTCCCCGTGATATGAGGGCTGATTCCGCCGTAGCCGAGGTGCCGGTCTTAGTTATTTCGTAGTTGCCTCGCTGTTGCGGCGTCTCTCGCTGATACGGCGTCCCTCCTCGTACGGTGTATCACGTGACCTAGAGTGTAATCGGTCATGTGATAAAGCAGATGAAACAGATGGTCGGTATCTTGCTTTTACAAATCAATGTAATCCGCTATTTCAGCCTGTTGGGCAGGTAGCCTCCTTTTTGATTTTGGAAGCTTATAATAGGGGTCCGGACCCTACAAGAATTCCACTGGACGCGTTTCGGGGATCCAATCCCCTTCCTCAGCAGTGATTAATAGATCTACCGGACTGTTAATAATTTTCTGCAGAACTATCTATTGAGGACTGATTGTCCTAGAGTGTGCTACAATAAGCCCACTACTTTTTAAGGGATTTTTTATTATTTATTATTTTTTTATTATATTGCACTGTGTATTATTTGTATTATTTTTATGATTAAAATTCCATACAATCTCAGCAATTGAGTGCAGGTCCCTTTACGGTCTTTGTACACTATATTTTTTTGGGTCTGCATCCTTTCCGCAAAATTGCTGTATAAAAATATTACTTGATCCACCCCATCAGGTGAATGCTATAAAAAATAATACATAAAAACTATGCCAAAATAGCTATTTTTTGTCACCATGCCATACAAAAAACATAATAGCGAGTGACCAAACAGTCATATTCACCCCAAAATGGTACCAACATCACAACATCCTGCAAAAAATGAGCCCCACATAAGACAGTCACCATAAAAATAAATAAAAATATGGCTTTCAGTAAATGGCAACACAAAAACACAATTTTTATTTACAAAAATGCTTTGTGTAAAAGTGGTAAAATGTAATAAAACAATATAAAAATGGTATCTTTGTAATCATCAAGCAGAATAAAGATGTGTCATTTTTCTCTCACAATGTGTGCTGCAATGGTAGAAGGGTTGTAGGTTTGTGATATAGAGTCACTTCCAGGTGGAACCATATATTATTTCACCCCAGAGCCTCTACAGTTGCCAGCACGAGATGCGTAAATCAACACATTGGGCCTCAAATGTCCATTGTGCTCTTTTACTCCTGAGCCCTGTTGTATGTGCAAGCAAAAGATTAGGGCCATATCAAGGGGGCTTATGAAACCAGAAAGCAAGCATAATAATAAGAGGGCTTGATTTTCATACTGGCATACACTGGGCACAACATATTCAGCACTGAAATTGCATATCTTGCAATTTTTTGACTTTGCTCTGTTTGATGTGAATTCATTTTGCAAAACACTCGTTGGGTCCAAATGTTCAGTGTACCTTGGGGGTTTATATATATTTTTTTATTTATCCTCAGTGCCTGGTCATTTGTCAGTCAATGCTGTATAAATCACCAAACTAGGCCTCAAATGCACATAACACTGCTTCTCTTCTGAGCCCTGCTGTCAAACGTACAAACAGTACGTCATGGGAACCTGATCTGAGATCTGACATGGAGTCCTGATCTGAGGTCAGATACTTGAGGGTCTAAAAGGATTCTGATCTGAAGTCTGATATGGTGTGGTCTAAAATTAAGGTCTGGTGGGGGGGGGGGGGTCTGGTTTTATGATCTGATATGGGGGTCTGATTTGAGGATCTGATATGGGGTCTGATCTAGGGTGCGATATGGGGGTCTGATCTGAAAGATAAGGGAATTTATTTTTGTACTGGTGCACAATATAAAGGGGTATTTTGTTGTATCGGAGCACATTGTAAGGGGGTATTTGCACTGATACATATTATAAGAGGGCCGTTTTTGTACTAGTGCACATTATATGGGTATTTTTTTATTGCAACACATTATAAAGTAGTATTTTTGTACTAGCACACATTATAAGGAGAAGTATTAGTACTGGGGGGCTATAGGGAACATGATTACTAGTATGGGGACAAAAGGGGGATTATTACTATTGGGGACACTAATAACACTGTGCACTCTGGCAGATTATTTCTATTGGTGGGGCTTTGAGGAGTACTATTACTGTGGGGGGGCACCCTGGCACAATTATTTTAGGGGGACATTATGTTTACAGTATTAGTGTCAGGGACTCTATTTGCTGGGTGCAGTTTATTTTTATGGCACTGTGTACCAAAAATTATTGAAGGGGGCACTAGCTGTGTGGTACTAATATTTTCAGGTGGACTGTTTCTGCAGTATACTATTGGGGAGCACAGTGGACACAGTATTGGGATTGGCAGGATGGGATATTGAGAAGATGTGAGGATGATTGTAAAAAGGTAGGAAATTAAGATGGCTGTCAAACTCTGCAGAGACAAGACATGGTTGAAAGAAATCATCACAGTGATCTGGTCCAAATGGAGAAGATGAGATATGAGAATGTCTACACCAGAGAGACATCACTGGATGTAAGAGAAGAACTGTATGTAATGTTTTTCAAGTATCTGTCACAGTAGGGCTGGAGGGAGGAGGTTAGATTAACAATTTGGCACAAGGAGGGAGCATTTCAATTTTTACCTCAGGCAGCAGAAAGTGTCCCATGCCCCCATGCTTTGCACACTCTTGGCATTCTCTTGATGAGCTTCAAGAGGTAGTAACCTGAAATGGTATTCCAACAGTCTTGAAGGAGTTCCCAGAGATGCTTAGCACTTGTTGGCCCTTTTGCCTTCACTCTGCGGTCCAGCTCACCCCAAACCATCTCGATTGGGTTCAGGTCTGGTGACTGTGGAGGCCAGGTCATCTGACATAGCACCCCATCACTCTCCTTCTTGGTCAAATAGCCCTTACACAACCTGGAGGTGTGTTTGGGGTCATTGTCCTGTTGATAAATAAATGATGGTCCAACTAAACGCAAACCGGATGGAATAGCATGCCGCTGCAATATGCTGTGGTAGCCATGCTGGTTCAGTATGCCTTCAATTTTGAATAAATCCCCAACAGTGTCACCAGCAAAGCACCCCCACACCATAACACCTCCTCCTTCATGCTTCACGGTGGGAACCAGGCATGTAGAATCCATCCGTTCACCTTTTCTGCGTCGCACAAAGACACGGTGGTTGGAACCAAAGATCTCAAATTTGGACTCATCAGACCAAAGCACAGATTTCCACTGGTCTAATGTCCATTCCTTGTGTTCTTTAGCCCAAACAAGTCTCTTCTGCTTGTTGCCTGTCCTTATCAGTGGTTTCCTATCAGCTATTTTACCATGAAGGCCTGCTGCACACAGTCTCCTCTTAACAGTTGTTGTAGAGATGTGTCTGCTGCTAGACCTCTGTGTGGCATTGACCTGGTCTCTAATCTGAGCTGCTGTTAACCTGCGATTTCTGAGGCTGGTGACTCAGATGAACTTATCCTCTGCAGCAGAGGTGACTCTTGGTCTTCCTTTCCTGGGGCGGTCTTCATGTGAGACAGTTTCTTTGTAGCGCTTGATGGTTTTTGCGAATGCACTTGGGGACACTTTCAAAGTTTTCCCAATTTTTCGGACTGACTGACCTTCATTTCTTAAAGTAATGATGGCCACTCGTTTTTCTTTACTTAGCTGCTTTTTTTCTTGCCATAATTCAAATTCTAACAGTCTATTCAGCAGGACTATCAGCTGTGTATCCACCTGACTTCTGCCCAACACAACTCATGGTCCCAACCCCATTTATAAGGCAAGAAATCCCACTTATTAAACCTGACAGGGCACACCTGTGAAGTGAAAACCATTTCAGGTGACTACCTCTTGAAGCTCATAAAGAGAATGCAAGAGTGGTGCAAAGCAGTAATCAAAGCAAAAGGTGGCTACTTTGAAGAACCTAGAATATAAGACATATTTTCAGTTGTTTCACACTTTTTTGTTAAGTATATAATTCCACATGTTTTAATTCATAGTTTTGATGCCTTCAGCGTGAATCTACAATTTTCATAGTCATGAAAATACAGAAAACTCTTTGAATGAGAAGGTGTGTCCAAACTTTTGGTCTGTACTGTATATATATATATATATATATATATATATATATATATATATATTTAGAGAGAGTCATCCTTGGGGGATATCCCAAAAAATTGTCAGCATTTTGGCAGGTCTCCACTTTTAAATTGTTACCCAGGGGTTTAACTGACAACCTTCTATTTAGGAGTTTGAAGCCTTACCAATGAGAGAGAGACAGAGAGAAAGAAAGACAGAGAGAAAGAGAGAGATACAGAGAGAGAGACAAATCCTCCTTAGCAATGTTTAGTCTTTACACCGTGTTTTCTTGTACAAGGAAACACCTTTGCCAAATAAAGTATATTACTAATGCTTAGCATCCCTGCTCCAGTTACACATTAATTACTAAAAACCACAACTCCATGCATTGGACTTGCAGCGTGAGTATGCGGTAGCACCCATCCAGACCTCCCAGCACTGACGGGGTTGCATAGTATTATATTGATTTATGATTCTATGTAACCCTTTTAGAGGTCTGATGTCACGCGAGGTCGGCGTCGCGCTCCCTCTGCACGACGTCACCAGACCTCTCCGCCCCCCTAGAGACGAGCAATAGGGAATTGAAGTGCTGGTCTTGTCAGCCAGCACTTCATGTGTTAATTCTCTGTTTGGGTTTAGCCATGTGGTGCTGATCACACCACATGGCTACTTTACATATTGTTTTGACAGCTTGCTCCGCCTCAGGTCATGTGATGCTGGCCACATCACATGATCCTGGGCGGGCTATTTAAAGATGGCAACTGCCTCACTCAGATGCCTGTGATTAGCGTTACTACTTTGATCAGTGCTTGTGCGACCTAGTGTTTGATTGCTGTTTGACCCTGACCCTGACCTTGGACTTGGACTTCGACCTCTCTTTGCTTCACCCCTGGTATTGACGTTATCTCCTGTGTATGACCCGGCTTGCTGACTATTCTGATATTGTGTTTGTTTCGTCTGTGTTTGTCTCTCCAATTGTTCCCTGTTCCTCCCTGTGCACTTATACAGAGCAGGGACCGTCACCGTGGTTGTCCGCGGCCGCCTAGGGCCGACTGAGGCAAGCAGGCAGGGAGAGAACGGGGGGGTATTCAGTACAGGGCGCACCTTCCCTTGTCTTCCCCGTGACATCTGAAATGTATTCTGTGTTATCCAATACTTTCTAGAACTGTAGAGGTTACATATCATCATAAATCAATGTAGGGGTTACATATCATCATAAATCAATATAATTCTATGCGACCCCATCAGTGCTGGGAGGTCAGGATGGGTAGTACAACATATTCACACTGCAAGTCCAATGTGTGGAACTCATTCATCTGAAAAGGCCCTAAATCATTTTAAGTGTTGAGCAACAGTTACTGACTTGCTGTCTATTGTGATACAAGTTTCTCTATAGGTTCTCTATTCTTGATCAATTTTAAAATGAACAAATAATAATGTAAATAGTGTAATAAAAAGTAATGTTTCTCCAAGCTCTGTTGGTTGCTTGAAATCTATTTAAAGAAAGGTGACATTTTCCTTACAAAACTAGTTAAATGCAATCTACAATCTTGGAATGGCATGTTCTGGAGACCTTTAATCAGCAGCATATGTGTTGACTAAGGGGAGAGGATGCTGGTTGGAAGGACATATTTTTGCTTTCTGAAATCAAGATTGCATTGATGAATTATCAAATGACAGAATCTCAGCAAAAAAACTCAGAGAAAACAATTATTCACTAATTTTTACTGCACTTTTACTTCCACTTGCTCTTCACTCTTATCCCACTATATAATATTAACAAAAAGGCTGCTGTTATTAGAAAGCTATGTATTGTCAAAACTGTAAGACAGGCTTAATTAAAGTTTTAATTTTTCCTCTCTAAGTTTGTAGCCAGCATACAAATATGAATAGTTTATTTTTTTCCCATTTTCTTTTACAATGCAGTAACTGTTTACTGTACAGTTATGTAACTTAAATGCCATGGACACCTTTTTTATTATAGCATTTAGAGATGAGCAAAGTTTTCAAAATTTCAATTCAGATGCTTTACTGTATTTTTTTTTTAAAAATGTGCTTCGTTCCAAATTAATTCATCATAAAGTGCATTAAATCAGCTATATCCCAACCTGCAGGGGCATTGCAGCAATATATATAGCTAGTCCTTTCTGGTAGCGAAACAGTGACTGTGACAGGAAGGAGGACACTCTAAAAACAGTAGAATTAGATTATTTACTCCAATTTGAGAATCAAGGCCTAATTGAATTACTTATCTATTTAACAGTAGAGGTAGAAAGGTTATTCACCCCAATTTGAGAATCAAGGCCTACTGGAATTGCTTATCTAGTAAACAAGGTGAACAACCCAATAACAGTAGAACAGTAGACAACTTATTCAATCCAATTTGAGAATCAAAGCCTAATAGAATTTCTTTTGTATTAAACAAGGTAAACACCACAATAACAGTTGAACTAGACTGCTTATTCACCCTAATTTAGAGTTTAGTGAATTTCTCAAAAATTTGATTCGGACGGTTCGTCGAGTTTCCCAAAAAGATTTAATTTGATCAAAATTTAGTTGTGACGAATCACGTTAAAAAAACAGCTATTTCCTGGCTACTAAGTGTCTGTATAGTGGTGTAGAACACTGTGCATTGCAGAAACATGCATAGGGAGTCCGCTGTGCTAGTGAAACAGTACTTTGAGCCAGTACTTTGAGTCAGTATAGCATCACTCTTGGAATCAATTCACACTTCACTTAAATAACGTAATAAAGTAGGTGTGACCTTACAGGTCAAGAACAAGTGCACTCCTTTTACACTGTCGTCAGCTGATTCCACTTATATTTCTACGGAACCTGTTCTGTTAAACACTGAAACAAGTATTGCCTCCATGACCGAGTGGTGAAGTGGCAACAGCATGAGGAGTCAACACAGTGGCCCAGTCACAGATTGGTGAGAGTGGGAATCGCATGAGGTATCACATGAGTTGTCAACACAGTGGCCCAATCACAGATTGGTGAGGGTGGGAATCGCATGAGGAATTGCATAAGTCGTCAACACAGTGTCACAGTCACAGAGTGGGAAGGTTAGGAATCACATGAAGAATCGCATGGGGAATATAGATTGGCTCCAGATCTCACACTGCTGCCACCCTGCTGACTCATGGTCATGCTATCACTCTGCTGGCTCAGCCTCAAGCTGTCACATTTTTCTCCTGATGATGATGATGATGAAACCCCTCCCACATGTCCCACATGCGATCGACCACATCATCGTCTGCCACTGTCTGCAAGTCGCTGATGTCACCCTCACCAGTCTCAGGGCCACGTGCCTGACAGCTCGCAACACCAGCTCCCACGCGACTATCAATGTCGCTACTTGCCCGCCTACCGGAGGAATCAGCGGATCTCTCCTCCTCACCTGTCTGTTGGACATATTGCTCTGTAACATTAGCTGCAAGGGTAAAAGAGCAATAGTATCAGGCTGCAATTTCGCACCAACTCTGCAATTACTGATTGAAAAGGAAAATACATACAATGCAACAGCACACTGCTGACCAGATAAAGCACAAAATGCCATAGAGATATGAAGCATTCTGGAGCTAATGCTATGCTTGTTTGGTAAATTAGAGATTCTTGGCAAATATATTTTGTACAAAATTATCTGGGCCCGTTCACCAAATCGTCCAGGTGATCTCTGTAGAATGGGAACCTAACACTATTTCCTACCTGTTATGTGCCAACCTTGGCTTCCGTATAATCAGGGGGTGTTTGGTTCCACATGCATGCTGGGTCCCTTCTGCCTTTTGCCATTTGTAGTGCTTCAAAGGCCTCCACTAATACAGGGATGCAGGTACCAGGCATGCATGCCGAGTCCACTCGGCTTTATAGTTACACTAGTTAAAATCAGCCTAAGGAGCAGGCGGGGCTAGTCAGGAGTGCATGACCAAATGGAGTAGCCACACCTCCAGTACAAACTTACAAAGAAAAAAAGAGGGGTTTTCAGTCAGCACATCCCAATGCGCAGATGCACGTTGCTATGGCTGATTGCAATGAAAAGGAAAATACATACAATGCAACGGCACAGATGCTTAGACTACTGCAATTACTGTTTAAAACAACCTCAAATCTGTAATAATAGATCACTTTTAGTAACCCCCAATTAGTGCAGCAAGGTGTAATAGAATAGCTCCTATTACCCAGGCTGTACACTCCCCTATTGGTCCTTGCTCTCTCCCTATAGTGTGGATAATGCCTCCCTATCCTTTCCCTACACTATGAATAATCTTTTCCTGAACAATCATTTGTTTTGTGAATAAACTATTTCCTAAACACTGTCCCTAGTGCCTGCAATATCTCTCCCTGCACTGAGTTCACTGTAAATGACCAGTCACGAGGAGGCTTTTTATAGGGCTGTGACATCACAGGGGCTGCATGGCATTCCCAGGCTTCTTACTTTCACTTTCTAACATGTGGAGCAGCCATTTTAGAAAAAATGTGATTTGTTTCCACATAGTGCGAGGAAATTCAATTTTGGGACAAATCCTGAATTCGGACCGAATTCACTTTGTCAACTTCAATTCGCTCATTGTTAATTATAACTTCAGTTATTTGGTCAGTTAAATCCTGCAATTACTGTATGTTGAGCCATAATCAGGAGCCAATCCTACTCTCAGACAAGGTATCATGAAAATACAGATGTAGCAGCTCTGGCGCTCACAGCAGGATCGCGTGAGCACAGAGCGATATCGCTTCATTCATTAAATGAAAGTGCAGTTACATGTAACCACCACCAGATGGCGCATGGACCTACAGTTTCAGTAGACTTCAGCGCAGCTCCGATCTCCTTGAGGAAATCGGGGCTGCGCTGGTGTTTTAAAACCCACCCCCTCCAGATTAAAACATTGGTGGCACAGTGCGCCCTCCTCCCCCCCCTTAGTGTTAAAACATTGGTGGCGCAGTGCGCCCTTCACCCAACCCCCCCAGTATTAAAACATTGGTGGCGCAGTGCGCCCGCACCCCCCCCATATTAAAAAGCATTGGTGGCGCAGTGCCCCAACTGCCCCAGTATAAGATACATTGGTGGCAGTGGGGATCAGAGCCCAGCAGCGTTATCGCTGGGCTCCGATCAGTTACCATGGCAACAGGACGCCCCCATACCTCAGTTCAGCCCACCCAGCCACATACAGTATGTTTAAAAAAAAAAAAAACTTTCTTACCTGTCCTGCGCTACGGCTGCTCACACTTCACTCTCTTCCCTGGCCAGCGCACTATGACCTGACGCTGCACGCACGCAGCGTCAGGTCATAGTGCGCTGGCCAGGGAAGAGGCACAATACGCTGATCTGAGGTCTGATGGGGGTACATTCTGCTGATCTGAGGTCTAATTGGGGTACATTCTGCTGATCTGAGGTCTGATGGGGGTACATTCTGCTGATCTAAGGTCTGACAGAGGTGCATTCTGCTGATATGAGGTCTGATGGGAGCACATTCTGATGATCTGAGGTCTGATGGGGGCACATTCTGAAGATCTGAGTTCTGATAGGGGCACATTCTGCTGATCTGAGGTCTCCTTGTGGCCCCCATACAGCATAATGTTTCCTTGTGGTCCCCATACAGTATAATGTCTAAGGTTAGATTGGTACTATTTTAGGGAGGCACATGCCTTTTTGGTCGCTTTGTATTACACTTTTTGTGATGTAAGGTGACCAAAAATGGCTTTTTTGACAACGTTTTTATTTTATTTATAGAGGATGCAGTAAATCCCCAACCCCCCACATGCTCCTTCTATTGTTCTTTTACAAAGGGACTAATGAACGCTTTGTTTCCTGTAGCTGGGGTGTAGCAGCACTGTGTAACTTGAATCCAGCAGTACAAAGGCTCTAATATTCTTTTACAAAGAGCCTTTGTACTGAAGGAGCATGTGGGGGGTTGGGAGATTACTGTACTCAGTACAGTACATTTAGGCTACATTCACACGTCCGTATTTGTGCACATCCTAGAAAACGGTCAGTTTTTTGCGGATCCGTTGGTCCGCAAAAAACTCTGTTTTTCCAGGACATCTGTTCCGTTTTTCCACAAAAAACGGAAAGGATGTATCCATATGTCATCCGTTTTTTGCGGATCCAGATGAATAGGATGAATAACATGAAGGATGAATAACATCTGTACCTTTTATTTTTTTGTGATGTAAGGTGACAAAAAATAGCTTTTTTGACACCGTTTTTATTTTTTTTTTTTTACTGCTTTCAGCTGAGGGGTGAGGTGATGTGAGATTTTCATAGAGCAAGGTGTTACGGACGTGACGATACCCAACATTTGTACGTTTTTTTTATTTATTCGCGTTTTACACAGTAATATCCTGTTTGAAAAAAAAAAAAAAAGATTTCTTAGTGTCTCCATAGTGCGAGAGCTGTAGTTTTTTTATTATTTGGGCGATTTTCTCAGGTAGGGGCTACTTTTTTGCGGGACGAGGTGACGGTTAAATTGGTAATATTTTGGGGGGGCATACGCCTTTTTGATCACTTTGTATTACACTTTTTGTGATGTAAGGTGACAAAAATGCCTTTTTTGACACCGTTTTTATTTTATTTTTTTTACTGCTTTTAGCTGAGGGGCCAGGTGATGTGAGATTTTCGTAGAGCAGGGTGTTACGGACGTGGTGATACCCAACATGTGTACGTTTTTTTTATTTATTTGTGTTTTACACAGTAATATGCTGTTTGAAAAAAAAAAGAAAAATATTTCTTAGTGTCTCCACAGTGTGAGAGCTGTAGTTTTTTATTATTTGGGCGATTTTCTCAGGTAGGGGCTACTTTTTGGTGGGACGAGGTGACGGTTAGATTGGTAATATTTTGGGGGGGGCATACGCCTTTTCGATCGCTTTGTATTACACTTTTTGTGATGTAAGGTGACAAAAAATAGCTTTTTTGACACCGTTTTTATTTTATTGTTTTACTGATTTTAGCTGAGGGGTCAGGTGATGTGAGATTTTCGTAGAGCAGGGTTTTACGGACGTGGCGATACCCAACATGTGTACTTTTTTTTATTTATTCGCGTTTTACACACTAATATTCTGTTTGGAAAAAAAAAAGATTTCTTAGTGTCTCCATAGTGTGAGAGCTGTAGTTTTTTTATTATTTGGGCGATTTTCTCAGGTAGGGGCTACTTTTTTGCGGGACGAGGTGACGGTTAGAATGGTAATATTTTGGGGGGGGGCATACGCCTTTTTGATTACACAGTAATATGCTGTTTGAAAAAAAAAAGAAAAATATTTCTTAGTGTCTCCACAGTGTGAGAGCTGTAGTTTTTTATTATTTGGGCGATTTTCTCAGGTAGGGGCTAATTTTTGGCGGGACGAGGTGACGGTTAGATTGGTAATATTTTGGGGGGGCATACGCCTTTTT
Source organism: Rhinella marina (assembly GCA_900303285.1). NCBI lineage: Eukaryota > Metazoa > Chordata > Amphibia > Anura > Bufonidae > Rhinella > Rhinella marina. Next base: position 29,038 of record ONZH01028780.1, read on the forward strand.
GATCACTTTGTATTACACTTTTTGTGATGTAAGGTGACAAAAATGCCTTTTTTGACACCGTTTTTATTTTATTTTTTTTACTGCTTTTAGCTGAGGGGCCAGGTGATGTGAGATTTTCGTAGAGCAGGGTGTTACGGACGTGGCGATACCCAACATGTGTACGTTTTTTTATTTATTCGTGTTTTACACAGTAATATGCTGTTTGAAAAAAAAAGAAAAAGATTTCTTAGTGTCTCCACAGTGTGAGAGCTGTAGTTTTTTTATTATTTGGGCGATTTTCTCAGGTAGGGGCTACTTTTTGGTGGGACGAGGTGACGGTTAGATTGGTAATATTTTGGGGGGGCATACGCCTTTTCGATCGCTTTGTATTACACTTTTTGTGATGTAAGGTGACAAAAAATAGCTTTTTTGACACCGTTTTTATTTTATTGTTTTACTGATTTTAGCTGAGGGGTCAGGTGATGTGAGATTTTCGTAGAGCAGGGTTTTACGGACGTGGCGATACCCAACATGTGTACTTTTTTTTATTTATTCGCGTTTTACACACTAATATCCTGTTTGGAAAAAAAAAAGATTTCTTAGTGTCTCCATAGTGTGAGAGCTGTAGTTTTTTTATTATTTGGGCGATTTTCTCAGGTAGGGGCTACTTTTTTGCGGGACGAGATGATGGTTAGATTGGTACTATTTTAGGGGGGCACATGCCTTTTTGATCGCTTTGTATTACACTTTTTGTGATGTAAGGTGACAAAAATGCCTTTTTTGACACCGTTTTTATTTTATTTTTTTTACTGCTTTTAGCTGAGGGGCCAGGTGATGTGAGATTTTCGTAGAGCAGGGTGTTACGGACGTGGCGATACCCAACATGTGTACGTTTTTTTTATTTATTCGTGTTTTACACAGTAATATGCTGTTTGAAAAAAAAAGAAAAAGATTTCTTAGTGTCTCCACAGTGTGAGAGCTGTAGTTTTTTTATTATTTGGGCGATTTTCTCAGGTAGGGGCTACTTTTTTGTGGGACGAGGTGACGGTTAGATTGGTAATATTTTGGGGGGGGGCATACGCCTTTTCGATCGCTTTGTATTACACTTTTTGTGATGTAAGGTGACAAAAAATAGCTTTTTTGACACCGTTTTTATTTTATTGTTTTACTGATTTTAGCTGAGGGGTCAGGTGATGTGAGATTTTCGTAGAGCAGGGTTTTACGGACGTGGCGATACCCAACATGTGTACTTTTTTTTATTTATTCGCGTTTTACACACTAATATCCTGTTTGGAAAAAAAAAAGATTTCTTAGTGTCTCCATAGTGTGAGAGCTGTAGTTTTTTTATTATTTGGGCGATTTTCTCAGGTAGGGGCTACTTTTTTGCGGGACGAGATGATGGTTAGATTGGTACTATTTTAGGGGGGAACATGCCTTTTTGATCGCTTTGTATTACACTTTTTGTGATGTAAGGTGACAAAAAATGGCTTTTTTGACACAGTTTTTATTTCATTTTTTTTACTGCTTTCAGCTGAGGGGTCAGGTGATGTTAGATTTTCGTAGAGCAGGTTGTTACGTTATTTATTTGCGTTTTACCTTATTTTTGTGCCCCTGTCCAGCCCCAGAAGGTTGAGGAGCACCACAAGCCTGAGGAGAGGCCGAAGAAGGAAGAGACTGCTGAGGAGGAGGAGGTAAGTGCTCTGTGTTTGTTTGTTTGTTTTCTATTTTTCAGGATCGTGAAAGCTGAGGACTACGTCGGATTTGGTGGACTACGTCGGACCAGCTTTTTTATTTTTTAAATAAAATGGTCAAACAGGGGTCTGGGGGAGTGTTTATTTCAATAAAATATTTTATACTTGTGTGTGTATGTGTGTATTTTTTTTACAATACTACAGTTTTAGTAATCACGGCTATCTACAGACGGCCCTGATTACTAATACTGGGCTTAGTGCTTGCCAGTATGGCCAGCACTAACCCCAACATCCATTACCTCGGCACCCACCGCCCAGGGGTGTCGGGAATAGCCGGGTACCCGCAGGACCGGACCTTCTAAATTGAGGGTCCGGTTCTGGGGCGGCTGCAGGCTGGTACCATTAGGCTGGGAAGGGCCAATATCCGTGTCCGTTCCCACCCTGGTAGTGCCAGGCTGCTGCTGCTGGTTGTATCTGGCTGGAGAATGAAACAAGGGGGGGGGCCCACACCATTTTTTTAATTTATTTATTTATTTTAAAAAAAAAGCGTCCAGTTGCCATGGTAACTGATCGGAGCCCAGCGATTACACTGCTGGGCTCCGGTCAGGTCCCCACTGCACCACCAATGAAAAGAGGGGGGGGCGCCTGTGGCCACTGCCACCAATGTTTATTATACTGGGGGGGAGGGCGCACTGCGCCACCAATGTATTGTATACTGGAGATGCCATGGTAACCGGAGGCGTCCGGTTGCCATGGTAACTGATCGGAGCCGATCCCCACTGCGCCACCAATGTATATTTAGGGAGTTGCCATGGTAACCCGGGGCGTCCGGTTGCCATGGTAACTGATCGGAGCCCAGCAATAAAGCTGCTGGGCTCCGATCCCCACTGCCACCAATGTATCTTATACTGGGGCAGTTGGGGCACTGCGCCACCAATGCTTTTTAATAGGGGGGGGGTGCTGGGGTGCGGCCGCACCGCCATCTTGGCTGCACACTGTGCACAGCGACTGGTGGCAGAAGGGACAGCACGTGGTCCACACAGACCCCAAAGAAATTGCCCAAAGTCATCTCAGTACTCAGTACTTTTTGCTGCTGCTGGTGCTGCTGCTGCTGTACCTTGGCTTACTGGGATCTGTAGTGCAGTCTAAGGAATATGTTTTTTTTCTATCATTTCTATACACTACAGTCCATTAAACAATTATGTAGTGTACTGTACAGTAGCGTCAGTCTAGGGAATACGTTTTTTCTCTCAGTTATATATACTACAGTCCAGTGAACAATTATTTAGTGTGCTGTACAGTAACGTCAGTCTAGGGAATACGTTTTTACTCTCAGTTATGTATACTACAGTGCAGTGAACAATTATGTAGTGTTCTGTACAGCAGCATCAGTCTATAAAATACGTATTTTCTCAGTTATATGTACTACAGTCCAGTGAAAAATGTAGTGGTTTGCGGCACAATAGCCGCCATTTAAAGACTACGTTTTTTCACAGTTATATGTACTACAGTCCAGTGAAAAATGGAGTGGTTTGCGGTAAAATAGCCGCCATTTAAAGACTATGTTTTTTTCTCATTTATATATACTACAGTCCTGTGAACAATTCTGTAGTGTGCTGTACAGCAGCATCAGTCTATAAAATACGTATTTTCTCAGTTATATGTACTACAGTCCAGTGAAAAATGGAGTGGTTTGCGGTAAAATAGCCGCCATTTAAAGACTACGTTTTTTCACAGTTATATGTACTACAGTCCAGTGAAAAATGGAGAGGTTTGCGGTACAATAGCCGCCATTTAAAGACTACGTTTTTTTCTCAGTTATATGTACTATAGTCCAGTGAACAATTCTGTAGTGTGCTGTACAGCAGCATCAGTCTATAAAATACGTTTTTTCTCAGTTATATGTAAAACAGTCCAGTGAAAAATGGAGTGGTTTGCAGTAAAATAGCCGCCATTTAAAGACTACGTTTTTTTCTCCTTTATATATACTACAGTCCAGTGAAAAATGTAGTGGTTTGTGGTAAAATAGCCGCCATTTAAAGACTACTTTTTTTTTCATTTATATATACTACAGTCCATTGAAAAATGTAGTGGTTTGCGGTAAAATAGCCGCCATTTAAAGACTACGTTTTTTCTCAGTTATATGTACTACAGTCCAGTGAAAAATGGAGTGGTTTGCGGTAACATAGCCGCCATTTTAAGACTACGTTTTTTTCTCTCAGTTATATATACTACAGTCCAGTGAAAAATGGAGTAGTTTGTGTTAAATTAGCCGCAGTCTAAAAATTCCTTTTTTTCTCTCAGTTATATATACTACAGTGCAGTGAACAATTCTGTTGTGTGCGGTATAGTAGCCGCACTCTAGTGTTGACACCAACAAGCGACCAAGTTAGTTGAGGTAGCAGGTGAAGCACATAAAATTTTACACTGATACAGCATGGCGGTGAACCCAGAGTGACCAAGTTACACTCAGGTAGCAGGTGAAGCACATAAAATTTTACACTGATACAGCATGGCGGTCACACCACCAATACCTTGGTCAGACTGAGATTGCAGTCAAATGGCTGTAGGTGAGCCTCCCAAAAATTTGTTTTGGAGTGTCTGAAGTTGACCCTCCTAAAAAATTGTTTTGGAGTGTCTGTAGTTGACCCTCCTGTAAAATTGTTTTTGAGTGTCTGTAGTTGACGCTCCTAAAAAATTGATTGGATAGAGGGCCTGTAGGTGGCCCCCCCGTAAACATTGTTTGTAAAGAGAGCTAGTTGGCCCTCAGAAACATTGCCTGTTGACTCAGCGTTTGTGTGCGAAGAGGAGGAGGAGGAGGAGAGGATACATAAAGAATCTTCATGTTGAGCTGCTTTCCCCCGGTGGAGATTTGCATTCCGGTGAAATCCAGGCTTTATTCATTTCAATAATCGTCAGCCTGTCAGCGCTGCCAGTTGACAGGCGTGTACGTTTATCAGTGATGATGCCACCAGCTGCACTGAAGACCCGCTCTGACAACACGCTAGCGGCAGGGCAGGCCAGCACCTCCAAGGCGTACAGCTCCAGTTCGGGCAACTTGTCCAGCTTTGCAACCCAGTAGTTGTATGGAGCAGAGTGATCACGCAGGACGTTGGTATGGTCAGCTAGGTACTCCCTCACCATCTTTCTGTACAGCTCCCCCCTACTGGGGGACGGGTGACATAGTCTTGCTGGGGTGCCATAAAACTGACAAAGGCCTTGGAGAGTGTTCCCCTGCCAGTGCTTGACAAGCTGCCTGCTCCCCTCCTCTCCCCCGCTAGTTGGCCCACAAAACTACGTCCTCTGCCGCTAGCGGTGTCAGATGGGAATGATAGTTTCAGCTTGTGCACCAGGGACTGTTGATATTGATTCACTCTCATACTCCTTTCCTCTACAGGAATGAGAGTGGAAAAGTTCTGCTGGTACCTGGGGTCCAGTAGGGTGAGCACCCAGTAATCGGTGTTGTCAAAAATGCTTCTAATGCAAGGGTCACGTGAAAGGCAGCCTAACATGAAGTCAGCCATGTGCGCAAGAGTCCAACACGCAAGAATTCCCTTTCCTCAATAGGCTGACTCTCCATTTCCTCCTCTTCAGCCCATAAACGCTCAACAGATAAGAAGGAATGGTGACGCTGATAATGGCGGCATCGCCGCTGACCATCTGTGTTGACTCCTCAAAGTTGCTTAACACCTGACAGATATCAGACATCCACGTCCACTCCTCATTGTAGACTTGAGGAAGCTGACTAACCTGACTGCCAGTTCTTGTGGAAGTTGTCATCTGGCAGTCTACAATCGCTCTGCGCTGCTTGTAAACCCTGGCTAACGTGTAATGTGGAATTCCATCGCGTGGGCACGTCGCACAACAGTCGGTGAGCAGTCAGTTGTAAGCGCCGTTGCACTGCCCTGAGAGTGCCAGCATCTGTGGTTGACTTGCAGAAATACGCCCAGATGTGTCGCACCTTGGTGAGCAAATCAGACAAATTGGGGTAGGTCTTGAGGAACCGCTGAATCACAAGATTTAACACGTGGGCCAGGCAGGTTTTATATGCAGTGTTTATATGGGATATTGTTATTGGTGTATAATGGCACATGTGTGAGCCTGCCGAGTTGCAGAGCCGCCACCAGGTTACGCCCGTTGTCACACACAACCATACCTGGTTTGAGTTTCAGCGGCAGTAGCCAAAGATCGGTCTGCGCCGTGATGCCCTGTAATAGCTCTTGGGCGGTGTGCCTCTTGTCACCTAAGCTCAGCAGTTTCAGCACCGCCTATTGGCGCTTACCCACGGCAGTGCTGCTGCGCCTAGAGCTACCAACTGAAGGCGCCATGCTCACAGATTGTATTTGAGAGTAGGAGGAGGAGGAGGTGTTGGAGGAAGAGGCATAATAAGTCTGAGAAACCGTGACCGAGGTAGGCCCCGCAATCCTCGGTGTGAACAGCACATGAGCGGCCCCAGGGTCAGAGTAGGTCCCAGCCTCCACCAAGTTAACCCAATGTGCCGTCAGGGAGATATAGTGTCCCTGCCCGCCAGCACTTGTCCGCGTTGGTCAGGGCACGGATGATGTTCTCTGACACGTGCTGGTGTAGGGCTGGGATGGCACATCGTGAAAAATAGTGGCGGCTGGGCAACAAGTACCGAGGGACAGCCACCGCCATCAGGTTGCGGAAAGCCTCAGTCTCTACCAGTCTATAGCGCAGCATCTCCAGGCTCAGCAGTTTAAAAATGTGGACGTTTAGGGCTTGTGTATGTGGGTGGGTGGAATTGTATTTGTGTTTGCGCTTGCGCTCCAATGTCTGATGCAAACACAGCTGAAGGCTGCGCTGGGATACATTGGTGTAGGGTGTGGAGGATCGTGGAGGTGAAGGGGTGGTTGTAGGGCTGGAGGCGCTTGTGCCGGGGCCCTGGGCGGGGGGTTGACTCGCAAAGCCAGCATGTGACACAGGGGAAGGAGCAGTGGTGTGATCCGCAGGAGGTGAACGGCCTTGGTTCCATTGAGTCATATGCCTGCGCATGCTGGTAGTGGTTAGGCTGGTAGTGGTGGCTCCCCTGCTGATCCTGGTGTGGCACAGGTTGCACACCACAGTCCGTCGGTCATCCTTAGTTTCTTTAAAGAACCTCCAGACTTGCGAACAGCTAGGCCTCGGCATGGGAGCTTCACTCCATGAAACAGTTGCTGATCTACTTGCTCTGGCCCTGCTTCTCCATCTGGCCACCCCACTGCCTCTTCCAAAATGTTCTGGTGCTGCACTTGCCTCCTCCTCAGAAGCACTGTCTTGACTAGGCTTACCAACCCAGCTCGGGTCAGTCACCTCATCATCCACCTGCTCTTCCTCCGATTCCTCACTCTGCTCCCCCCTGGGACTTACTGCCCTGACAACAACGTCAATGTCTGACAACCGTGTCTCATCATCATCCGACACCTCTTGACACGCTACTTGCACTAAGTCCACACTAAGTCATCACCCAAAGACTGCGAAAGTTCTAAATTTTGGGCATCAGGACAGAGGAACTGCTCACGTTGCTGTTGAGCAGTGGTTTGTGTCTCTGGGTAGGGTCCTGAAAAGAGTTCCTGTGAGTATGCCGGATCTGAATCCATATTTTCCATGGGTGGGGGGCAGGCTGGGGGGAAGGAGGTTGAGCTGGAGGAGCCAGAGGTCTACTCCTTTGGCTAGCGTGGGTGGACTGCGTGGAAGACTGGGTGGTGGATAAATTACTGGAAGCATTATCCGCTATCCACATCATCACCTGTTCGCACTGTTGTGGTTTCAATAGTGGTATACCATGTGACCCTGTAAGTTGCAAGATAAAGCTAGGGAGCGAAACTCTGCGGCGTTCCACTGCTCCCTCCTCGGTAGGTACTGTGTCACCCTGCCCAGGACCACGGCCTCTGCCCCCCTACATCACTTGGACGCCCACGTCCTCGTCCTTGACCCTTAGCCCTTGGATTTAACTTTTGGTAATTCACTAACTGTAGAATAATATCTGAGGCCAAAAA